>ML790123.1:103913-120918 GCA_009831015.1 Picea engelmannii | reverse complement strand
TATTTCTAATGTTAAATGATGGATAATATCAATACTCAGAATTGAGTTTTGTTTCGTTCTTAAATATTGATTATCTTAAGATCACATGATTTTTAATTAGTTGTCTTCCTGTTGTTATTAATTTACTCCAATATCAAATACTTATTTGAATGTATTCTAGAAGTGCTAGTATTGTTCTGTTATAGGTTTCCCTTAACAACAGTACAGGCATGAGTTCATACAACACATAAAGATAATACCAATTTCCTTGATCAGCTACAAGTTATTCTGTTTGTTATTTAGTTAAGTTGTTTATGAATGAAACGATGATTACATTAATTATATTTGACTATTTTTCTGTCATTGTTTCAATCGTATTCATTTAGTATTTATTCATTTAATATCTTAAAAAAAAAGCCAAAAATAAGTGTTGTTCAGATTTGATTCATAAACTTTATCAAACAATCATTTTCGCAAGATTTCATGCAAGCCTTGTAAACTGTATATAAATTGTTCATAATCATTTGTATATTCACATTCTTAGATAAATATTTGTAATTATTGTGTTGATTGTTAGAATATTTTCTTTAGTTAGTTTATTTCATTTTTCTATCTTTAGGACCCTAGTTGGCTAACGGAGCCATTAAACTCGTCAGAATAGGTTACACTAAACGGCTTGGGTTATTTAGACAACCCCATGCTGGATCTATTCTTCCAGTTGACGGCATGTCAAATTTTCCTGTCAACAGGACCTGACAACCCGCCTTTTCAATATCCCACGAGCTTGACAACCTGCTTCTTCAGTCCAGCTCCCAAGCTAAACAGATACACCAATAGAAAATGCTATGGATACAAGTTCAGGTACAGTCATGAAGATACAAAGGATATCTCAATGGGTGTGTGCATTCTCATGGATGATTGACTGGATGACTGAATGATGGAAGGAATCATGGGAAGAATGATGGAAAAGATGATGGAAATGAACTAAGTCCCAACAATATGTATGCATGTCCCCAACTTGACACTTGTCATGTTGGGAGCTAATTTGGCCAACTTGTCCCCAACTTTAGAACTTAGGATAAAATAATTATCCATACTTTATATTTAAGAAATACTAATATAATATTGCGTTTTGGCTTAAGCTCCCTAGCTTAGCCATTTTTCCTTAACTTTTAGGCCCCTCCCTTTCCCTAACTAGTGGATTTTAGTCCCCCATCTCTTTTATCATGGTCAGTCTGCGCGCAATGATGTATTTTATATTAATTATGAGACATATACAAAAATAGGCTCTCCGGCCTAATCCAAAACATAACCATCTTAGCCTATAATAATTGGCTCACTAGCCTATAAAACATAGCATATACACAAGGGATCGTTGGCCTCAATATCGTGCATACTTGAAATGTTGCACGCGGTATCTTAGAATGTGCACACTTGATCATTTTACCGTGCAGTACATGTGTGCACTATGCCATGAAACGTGCATACAAAAATGATATCAAAAGAGCTCACCATCTTAAGTACATTTTCATTTACATTTACAATTGGGTTCATCCTAGGGATATTGCAATCCCCTCCCCTTATTTTATGCACTGTCCTCAATGCATCATGTACACACACATACAACAAAATTTTCAAAAATCCTCAAAAAGATGTGGGTATTTTGCCTGCATTGCATCCTCATGCTCCCAAGTAGCATCCTCAGGACTGTACAAGGTCCATTGGACCTTTACAGGCCCTATGGCTCGATTCCAGAGATGTTTGATTTTCCGGTCCAGAATGCGCACCAGATGTACTTGAAAAACTCCTTCTGTCTCGTGGTTTTTGAGTTGCTAAAAACGCTCTTAAGGGCCTCAAAAACGCACTGCAAAAAGATGACGCTCAAATGATATAAAACATCGCAGAAAATCACTAGTTTTTTGTTGTTGTTCACCCTTCAAATGAATTCACACGCACAAATTTCAATCTGTGCACCCGTATTTACCATGTGCATCAACAACACAAGGTAAATCGTACTTCATGCACTTTAAAACAACTGTGTATCACTTCTCTGTCGCACCAATAACTTGCGTGCACTACCTTTATGTCATGCGCCAATAACTTGCGCGCACTAATTTTATGTCATGCGCCAATAACTTGCACGCACTACTTTTATGTCATGCGCCAATATCCACCATGTGCAGTTTTTGTACCGTGCGCCAATATCCACCGCGTGCATTTTTTGTACCACACACCAATATCTGTCGCACACAGTTTTTGTACCACACGTTGATATTCCATACGCATTTCACTCGACATGCTGCACCATGCCAAAGTTTAGTACGCCCCACCACGCACCAATACTTTGCGTGCACCATTCACTAAATTGTCGTATGACCACATTTACCCAAATTTCACACGCAACTACCATACTCCATTGCGTTGTGCCAATACTATGCACACCACGCGCGTCATTATTATGAGTGTACACACCGTGCAATGCTAAATTTATTGTGCAGTCTTGTACACCAACATTTTTCCACGTAGCATCGAAATTAGCGCATGCACCAGCACACCAACATTTTTCCGCGCAGTGCCAATTTTTCCTATCACAAAATTTTTACTGCACATTATGCATTTTTAGTGTGCCCACCTGTGCACATTCATTTTTATGCGCACCCATTCCTCATGAATTCCGCTGCAGAAATTGGGGCTTTTGCTTAACGTTTTCCCCAATTTACCATAAACATTCTGCAACTATGAAATTTATTCAATTTCAACCCGATAACACTCATTCAACCTCTGCAAGAACAAATCATTGTGGGTTGAAATTTTTGGAACGAATTTACCTAAAATCAATTCACGAATTGAGAATTTTATTTACTAATCTCACTCCATCTATCATGGCTTCACTATAACTTCAAATTCGACCAATTCTAGGTCTGAATTTGCTAGAACGGATATTAAATCCATAATATCTCACCACATGGTCAAATTCCTCAATTTTCCCATGAATTAACAACAGAAATTGGGGATTTTCCCAATGCCACGTCGTTGCTTCCAAAATTTACCATGGACGCTCTCCAACTCGAAATTTGGCCACTTCGAAATAAATCCTCTATGAAATTTTGCTTCATGTCAACTTGTTTGGCCCATCCATGCTCAGTTTTGAAAATTGAAGCTCTGATAACAATTTGTAACGTCCTTGTCTATCCATGTTGGGCCATGCTATGCCAGAAAACTCTTATTGTTCTCTCTGTGAAACATATTGTAACATACCCAACATCCAACTGAGATATGCCACATAAAAATTTTGAACTTTATGCATTTAAAATATATGTACACACAAAACTTTTGCGGAAGCATTATATATAAAACGTAAACAAATAAATACGCTATGTAAATGCACGAATTCACACTGAAATAAAAGTAAACATATACATGCAACATATATAGGAAATACCCATAAAAATAAAGACAGTTATAACTGCACATATGATAACCCATAAAAATAAGCATGTAAATAACAATGCAGCATATAAATTTATTACACAATTGACACTTATCTTGGTAAGAATGTCACCAAATGCATGCAGACCTTCCATGAACCTCCCAGCCTTATACCACATTGTTCATCACTCTCAAAAATGAGTAACCCTCGAGCTGGGACTAAACTCCACCCGGGTAAAGGGATTCCTAACCAGGCTAAAGGCTCATAGACAATAGGAAAGACTTTGTCTCAAGTGCCAACTCAACTAACAACCTGCAGTCCCTCATTCCCCACATGCCTGTCCCACCCAGGAAGTGTTCCCCTTCTCTTCTCAATAGTCCTTTGGCTTCCCCACTTCCTTTACGGGCTTCGGCAACAGGCTGGACAAGAAGTCTCGGAGCACTGCAACTGTAATTTAGCACCTTCAGGAAATCAATTCCCAGCAATTCTCTTACCCATAGAATTTCTCACGGGCCTGATAACCCACCTCTTCAGTATCCGATGGGCCTGACAACCCGCTTCTTCAGTCCAACTCCCAAGCTAACCAGCTACACCAACACAAAAAATGCTATGGATACAAGTTCAAGTACAGTCATGAAGATACGAAAGGTAGCTCAATGGGTGTGGGCATGCTCATTGATGATTGACTGGATCACTGAATGATGGAAGGAATGATGGAAAAGATTGGAAAATGAACTAAGTCCCAACAATATGTATGCATGTCCCCAACTTGACACTTGTCATGTTGGGAGCTACTTTGGCCCACTTGCCCCCAACTTTAGAACTTAGGATAAAATAATTATCCATACTTTATGATTTAATAAATATTAATATAATATTCCTTTTTGGCTTAATCTCCCTAGATTAGCCCTTTTTCTTAACTTTTAGGCCCCTCCCTTTCCCTAACTAGTGGAGTTTAGTCCCTCATCTCTTTTATCGTGGTCGGTCTGCACGCAGCGATATATTTTATATTAATCATGAGACATATACAAGAATAGGCACACTGGCCTTTAACCTCTAGGCTCTCCAGCCTAATCAAAACATAAGAATCCTAGCTTATAATAATTGGGTCACCAGCCTATAAAACACAACATATACACAAAAGTCTCCTTGGCCTCAAAATCACGTGCGGTATCTAGGAATGTGAAAACTTCCTCATTTTACTGTGTAGTACATGTGCACACTATGCCATGAAATGTGCATACAAAATGATATTAATCATTTCACCAGATTAAGTACACTTTCATTTACATTACAATTGGGTTCGGCCTAAGGGTATTACAACGCAGGTGGTTGTTGTGTCTTCTCTAGCTGATGTGATGTAACTTGTTGTACTGTAAGAATATGAATCCTTTGTAGAGTATCATGGAATTCCACTAACTTCTCCATGATCTCCTCCCTCTATGCCTCTGCTATGAAGACCACATGTTCTCCCTTATCCTAGACTTTGTATGCCACTAGCTCGGCATCGTCCTCTATAATGGTGATGATTGGAGGCTTCTTATAGTATTTCATCTTCTAGCGTATTCCTTCCTCTTGCGTTGTAGTTCTATTTTTATGTGAGGAATACACCCCTATCTTATTATTTTTTTCATCCTCTTCTTCAGTTCGAGAGGTGTCTCCATTCTTGGCATCGCCCTTGAATTCTTCCCTAGACACTGTTTATGTTCTCCTTGTATTTTTCGTTGTTGCACTACTTCCTGACGCTTGGGCACGCTCTGCAACCTTTCTGGTGTTGGAATCCAGGCTACTTGTCTTTTTCGATGGTCCTACCTCTGTTTTCTTTTTGGATTTGGTTGTTGTCTTTGTTTCTGGCACCTTCCACTGCACAAGATAGTCTTTGATGATCCAATTGACCTCTTCCCTTAAGGCACAGTAACTCATTTCCAACCATTTTTTCTTCAAGTCCCTTGTGGCCTGGAACCACATGTGATGTTTGGATACCTTAAACCTAGCAATCCCTTCATTCTCCTAGACCACCTCAACTAGAATCCTCCATACATTGTTTTTTATCTGTTGTATGTCTTCCATAACCATGGAAAAATATGTGTAATTTGCTTGTTGATTCTTAGTATCCTTGGCTTGCCAGAGGGTTTCATATCGCACTACATAGAAATTCCCCTTCCTATCTAAAAAAGCTAAGAACTTTGGTTCCTGCCAAGCTACCAAAGTGATGAGGATGAGGATCCAAGAATAATGGAACTCAGTTCCATTGTCCTTTGCATCCCTACAGTCGATCAAAAAATGGTTTAACAGATACGACACCTAGCTAAACATTACCCCTTTTGTGCATTATGTGACAACTGCTATGACTCATGTTGGAGCCTCTTCTTTATTGCATTTCCTCAAAACATTCCAAGTCATTATCTTGTTGGTGAACCACGTCACGTCGCCGTTGATGTATTTGAGGACTATTCCTCGGTTCCCTTTGTTTGTTCCAAACTACGCTTTGACAATCTCTGCAATTTCTTTCTCACATGATTTATTCTCTAAGTACTCTTTGGGTTGTGCGCCAAACCTTTTAATCTTAGCAATCAACGCCACATCAATGAGGACTACCCTATCCATCCAGAGGATACCTCCATGTACCCTGGACAAGAGTTGTTTGAAGCACAGTCCTACATTCCTACCATGCATGAAGTGTGGTATGTCTAACAGGTTCATGATGCCCGAATTATAAAGCCATGTTATCCACTGTGCGGGATCCAAGATGGGTCTTCCTAGGGGTCCTATCTCCCTCGTGTCTTCCAAATAATTTTCCTTCATGAGGTCTAGGAATTTATCCGTGTCGCAAACATCATGGGCAGAGTATCTTAGCTTTGGTACTTTCCCGAGCATATCCTCCATTGTGACCACGACATTCGGGATGTATGGGAGTGTGATTTCTGCTACGTCTTGTAGATTTATTTTCTATTCAACGGTTGGTTCACCTTCTGTCATTGTCTCGGTCGTGTCTTCTTCTTCTCCCTTAGTCTCCGGTTGATTCATGATATCCTCGACCAACACTTCCTCTGCGTCATGACCCTGTTTTTGGCCCTTCATTTCCTCAGGTTTGGTAGGTGTTTATGGGTTAGGGTTTGCGCTTCCATTTGGGTTTGCATAGCTCTAACCCATTTCACCTTGTGCAGTGTTGGTCACTATAATTGCTTAATTAATTTAAACAATCAAGTGCTACATAAATTGTCAACCCAGGGAAGTCTGTTTATTTCAAAGGTAACCACGCACTATATATGATCAATTCCAAAAGCAACCTAGAGTTGTAGTAAAGGAAACTATATTAATCACACTTTCCTTGAATGAACTGAAGTCCTAGCTCGAATTACAGAAAAGAAAACTACTTATTGCAGAGCTTGAAGAGATGATTAATCTAAAGAATCCTGGATTACATTGAAATAACAACTGCAACAGGAAATAACAACTATTCTGTAACCAGAGAACAAGACCCTATTCCCAAGCAGGAACTTCAACACTTTGTTTCTGATGACACACTTTCATGAACTCATTAATGCATTGAAGGCTTAACTATTCTAACAGAGAACAGGACCCTTAATTCCTTCCTTTAAGCAGGAACCTTTAGCACTAGTCTCTGATTAGCACACTCACGAAAATAATTGAAAGTTGACTACTTCTAACAGAGAACAGGACCCTTTAATTCCTTCCTTTAAGCAGGAACCTTTAGTACCATTCTCTGATTAGCATACTCATGAAAATAATTGAAAGCTGACTACTTCTAACAGAGAACAGGACCCTTTAATTCCTTCCTTTAAGCAGGAACCTTTAGTACCAGTCTCTGATTAGCACACTCATGAAAATAATTGAAAGCTGACTACTTTTAATAGAGAACAGGACCCTTTAATTCATTCCTTTAAGCATGAACCTTTAGTACCAGTCTCTGATTAGCACACTTCATAAATCCATCACACAAGATTGCTAATTAAAATGATTAACAATTAACCAAGCATGAACTTCATGAGAACAATGTAACGTTCAATAAAACAGAATTCTTAACAAGACAGAGTTCAGTAGTGTTTCGGCAAAGCAAAAATTAATCAAGGCATAAACAGAGATCACACTAACACACTATAAAACTAATGGGTGAATCTTGTGAAGAAGGTGGGCCCTCCCTTCTCACAAGATTCCCCTGAGACGAAGACGCTAGAGAAGGATGCTCAAAACAGTCTTTTATTCATCTATCAATGTATCATATTACAATCTGAAAATGAAGTACTTCCTTCTCTGTGAAACTTTCTTAGTACATAAAAACTGGATCCTTTCGAATGGTGATTTCCTCTTATTTAAAGAGGAGAATCCCTTCGGTACAATTGGTCAAAAAATTACAGGTGTATATTTGGGTCCTATTCTTAGTCGGATCGACTTTCTAAAGTGGAATAGGATGTCCTAGTCTCTCGCAATAGAATGCTATTACAAGTGTTGAATGAGGTGTTGTTGTTACGGCTCGAGTAACCGTTCTTTCTTGCTATTGTTGTTTCATGTTGTTTCAGCATCGCAAATCGCAGTTGTTTCAGCCACGGGAATTGCGCTCTGACTGTTTTAGCACTTCTCAGGTAGCAGCGATGGTTGATGCTTGGCTCACGGTGTGGTTGTTGTAGTCAACCTGTGTGAGTTGTTGTTGACCACAGACTGTGTAATGGCTTCCTGTATTTTAGTAGCGTTGACCATAGACTCTGTAACAACTTCCTCTGTGTTTCAGCAACGTCGACCATGGACTGTGTAACAGCTTCTGTGTTTCAGCATTGTTGACCATGGACTGTGTAACAGCTTCTTCAGCATTGTCGACCAAGGACTGTGTAACAGCTTCTGTATTTCAGCATCGTCGACCATGGACTGTGTAACAGCTTCTGTGAATTGTTGTTTCAGCAACAGTCCTCAAATGCTAATCTGCAGTTTGAACTATTTCAGCACTTATACATTTCTAATCAATGGTTAAGTACGAGAGTAATGTAAAATATTATGAAAAACAGATTAAACGTATAGTAATGAGAAGGGACGTTGTATACCTTTGGAATGATAAGATAAAGTGCTAATATGGGTTTAAATGTGAGTGAAAAAGAGTGTAATGGTGGCAAAAAGTACGAGCAAAAAGGTACATTGTGTGGTCCTAACATCCCCCCCAACTCAAGGTGTTGCATGTCCTCAGGCAACTTCACTCTGAATCAGAGTCTGAATACCGACTCTGAGCATGTAAGTTACTCAAGCAGTAGCTGTGGGAGGTACTGTCCGTTGGCGCTCTGAACCCTTGGACCCACTGTAACCTTTGCCAAGTTGCTGTTTCTATCTTCTTAGGCAGCTTATAATGGATTTGATATCTTTCTATTGGCAACTAGAGGATAGGAAAATAAAACCGGTACCCTATCCAGCTTTCAGCACATTGCTGAACACACTAGATGTAGTTAGGTACCCTGGAGATTGCTACCTCAAGGTTAGTGGGGCTGAAAGGATTGTATTCCTGTCTTTTCTTAGTGGATTTCTCCCAAAACAAGTTATTTTCTTGGAGGGCAGCAATCTCTATGGATCTGATGAAGTGCTGACAATCCTGAAGCACTGTTGATTGTAGCTGCTGAACATGTTCAGTCATACCTAGTTTCTTTAAGAACTGATAATATTCTGTGACAAAGGTTGCTTCATTCTGTGGTCCTAGTCTTATCCAGAGAAGGCGGTTGTCTTCATTGTGCTTGGCAGCCATGAAGTCATCTTGCCAAATAATCTGATTGTGGAGAAAGGAAGTAAATGCCTGGATCTGGATGTCCCCTACAAGAGGATTAAGGTTCAGCTACCTGTTTTCGGGGATGGCCTCGTTATGAAAATATGCCTCACAGAGGAGGTGTTAATCCCTAGCAGATGCTTCTGTAAAGGTTTTGACAAAATCTGTTGGGTGTAGTACTGCATGGGGTTTGCCTTCTGTGATTGATTTGATCTGAAACCATGTGAGTCGTTCCATAAGGAACAAGGAGTAGTTGCTAGATGGTTTCCTTGTAGCCAATAGCTTTTGTGTCAAGTCAAATACCAGGGCAATCTGCCTTTCAATTCTTTGTTTTGTTTCTTCAGAGCACGAGCTTCCTGACGTGTCTGCTCTAAATCTTCCCAATTTGAGTAGGTATGATTTATCCAGATTTGTCTATGCTCTTGCAGGCTTTTAGCCTGTGTTGCAGCATACTCTTTCTTCCATTTTTGTATTACTACCTACTCATCCCATGGCTGAGTCTGTGTTTCAGCGTTGCAAGTAGTGGGGTGAGGTAAGCTCTGAGTAGATTGTTCCACGAAAGTGTGGAGATTGATCTGACTGGGAGGTGTAAATTCCTCCATAGGCATTGTCTGTACAACTTTGTTGACAAAAGCAGGGGCTTCATTTGTTGCAATGCAGGGCTTAGTCTTAATCTTGGGAGGTCCTGCTGGTTCTTGTGTTTCAGATGTAGCTGGTTCTTGTGTGACAGCTATAGTTGGTTCTTGTGTAACAATAGGTTCTTCCTTTTTTACTACAAAAGTTGAAGGAGTAGGGGGAGCTCCTGATATTGGGACTTGAATTACCTTATAGCCTGCTTGATAGTAAATATCCCCACATTGACAACCAGAGATGATTTTAGGGGCTAAATTTCACTCATGGGCTAATTTTCCATGGTTTTTCCAAAAACGAGATTCGCTAAAATGATTCGCCCAAATTCTATAGGATAAAATTATTTTACCTTAAAAATCACCAAATTTTTATAAAAATTATATAAAATACTTAGAAATTTGAATATTTTAAAAAAAATATCGCCAAACATTTATAGTTGACATATGAAGGATTAGTAATATTCACCAAGGTTTCTACATTTTAAAATAAATTTCCATCCTTAAAATTATCCCTGTTGACAACACATATATTCTTTACACAGGCTCTCTGTAGTCCCCTCTGACATGGTTGCTGTGCGAGCTAGGGTGTACAAATTTAGTTCCTTCTCGTATGCTTCCTTTGCCCTGGCTAGTTCTTGCTTGTATGCTTCCAGTTCAGACTTTAAAAACTCATTTTATTTCAAGAAAGAGGCCACTGTTGGTTCTGGTTGAGGGATGACTGGTTCTTGTGTGGCAGTCACAGCCTCACTAGCTGGTTCTTGTGGAGCAGCTACAGGAATGGCAGCTGATTCTTGTGTTTCAGCTTCTTGATGTAAGGAAAGTAACGTTGCAGCACCCTGGACTTCTGATTCCTGTATCTCAATGTCAATATTAGAAGTTGGTTCTTGTGTTTCAGATGTAGTTGGTTCTTGTGTGGAAGCTATGGCTGGTTCTTGTGTTTCAGCCACTGGATGGGTAGTTGGTTCTTGTGTTTCAGCTATGGAATGGGTAGCTGGTTCTTGTGTTTCAGCTACTTTATTTGAGACAGATGATGTCGCGACATCCTGGGCATCTGGTTCTTGTGTTTCAGTGCCCGTAGGTGGAATAGGCAAAGATTCTAGGATTTGGGAGGTTGGAGGTGTACGGGGTATTAGTCGGATGGGTTGGGAGTCTAGGGTAGTGGCAATAAAATATGGTCTTGTTGAGGCCCGTGTTCGTTTTCTTTGTAAGAAGGGCAGAAAGAAGGGAATTTTTCGTTTACACGGGGATTTTTCCTCAATGATGGGACAGGCGGGATTGTCCAGCTTAGAGTCATCGCTCAGAATATGAAGGGCGGAAGTGGATGATTCTGGTAAAGTATGAGGTGAGCTTGGTATGGCAGGGGGGTCAATTGGACTGATTGGTTCCGCAGGGTTTTGGGGTTGTTGTTCCTGGAGGTTTTTAGGAATTTCGGCAGCTTCTTGGGGGTTTATGGGTGGGTTGTTTAGTGGAGGGTTTTGTTGGGCAAAACCCCTTTAGACGAGCAGTTGGACAAGATGGTGATGGGTGAGTGAAAGGGTGGGATCTTTAGCCTTTCTGTAGTAGTGTGCCATATTTTTCAGACAACCCAGCAAATAATAAGGAATATTCACCCGTCTATTATGCCATAAATGAGACAACAGAAGAAAGTCATGCTGGTAAAATACCTGGTATCGGCCTTCGCAGGTAAGGTAATGTTTGACGAATCTTGCAACTTCCAGCCATGGGGGAAACAACGAGCTAAGTTGAACACCCCGGCCTTTAAATTCAATTTGTTCTTCTGGCAAGAAGAAGTTCTATTAGGCATTCTGAATGATATGTTTACGGCTAAACATGCGAATGTCGTCGGTAGGGAGGCCTGAGACCTGTGCTATATCCTCTTCTATTACTGAAATTCGGACCCCTTGAACAATAGAATGGTCTTCCTGAAGGTTTTGAGCGAATTGCAGAACTTGTTGTTCATCATACCCCTGTAGTCTCTGAAAATAACTGAGCCATCCTACCTGCTGAAAGATTTGATAAGATACTGGATAATGTTCTAATAGCACTATCGTGGCGGGTTCATTCCGTATAATAGAGCCTCCCATAGCTACCAGCTCGGTAGAATACATCGTCAAAGAGTTTGAGTAACAGCTTCTGCGCAGAGTGAGTTTTCCGAGCGACGGTATGCAAAATGGTGGTAAAACACGCGAAAGGGTGGTGAAATAGGAATGGCGGTGGTGAATTCATGTGAAATGATGGTATAGAAGATTTGATGTGTCCTCCCCTCCCATCAAGTGCGGCTAATAATGATTGCACTCGAGTGGTCATAATGATTTAGAATATTCTCATTAACTATAGCTTAACTGTATTACATAAAATTTACATACCTCGCCTTACCTTTTGATTCGTTCTGCAAACAAAATATCCTGCCTATTCATGGTAGTTCTGCAGTAGTCGTGGCAGAGACTTTTTATTTATTAGATGAATTGTATCAAGGATTTGCTGACTGGAAGGATGAACTATAGTATGAGAGAATAAAAGCTTGCTGATATATGATATTGAAAAGTTAGTGTTTCAGCAACAGAAAAGAACGAGGCGAAACAATTGTTGGACGGTGTTGTTTCGGTGATGAGAAAATGTGAAGAACTGTTGAACAATGGTGTTTCAGCAACAAGAAAAATGGGGAGAAACAATTGTTGGACGGTGTTGTTTCGTCGCTCAAAGAAGTGAAGAATTGTCGGCCTGTAGTATTTTGGCAATAGGGAGAAGGCGAAAAATTGTTGTGAATGGTGTTTCAGCAATGGGGAAAGTGATGAAAAAGTTGTTGACAATGGTGTTTCAACAACAGAAAGGAACGAGGTGAAGCAATTGTTGGACGGTGTTATTTCATCTATGAGGAAATGGGGGAAAGTGGTAAAAGGTTGCTGAACAATGATGGGGGAAAAAGGTGTGGGGTTAGTTGTGTTTCAGAAATGAAGAAAAGGGAACGAATTGCTGACAGTGGTGTTTCAGCAACAGAGGAAGGTCAAAAGTGTTGAACAGTGGTGTTTCAGCAATAGAGGAAAGTCAAAAGTGTTGAACAGTGGTGTTTCAGCATCGGAGGAAGCTTGTCTCTTTGAAGTAGGATCATCCTTTCCTGGTAGCTTGTGCTTCGATCGGGGATCTGCAAAAATTGATTGTAACATGGTATTTCTTGACAAGGATTATTAGTACATAAAATCTAATCTAATACTAAAGAAATTAACTTAAAAGAATTAATTGCAATGAGGGGTAGAAGCCCCTTCTAAGAAGAGGTAATGGGAGTCTGCCATGCATGTGGCCTTAAAATATTCTTTGGAAATAGGGCACTGGTACAGATGGAGCCGATGACCATTTACAAGTAACGGAGTTTTGGAGTCATCGATTTTGAGGAGCCTTACTATTCCATTGGGGAAAACAGTGTCTACTTCGTAAGGTCTAATCCATCTTGTACGCAATTTCCCTTGAAATTCCTTGAACCGAGAGTCATACAGTAGGGCCCAATTACCTTTTTGGAACTTCTTGTTCTTGATAGTTTTGTCATGCCATTTTGATATTTGTTGTTGAATTATGGTTGTTTGTTGAATGGCACCTAGTCTTTTCTCCTCCAATTCATTAAGCTGTTGCAACCTAGCTGTCTGTGCATAGGTCAAATCAAGGTTGACAGCTAAAGCAGTCCTTAAGGTTTTTATTTCAAATTCCATAGGAAAGACAACACTCTTTCCATAGACTAATTCATAGGGAGAGAATCCTGTAGTATTTCTCCAGGTAGTTCTGTAGGCCCATAATGCTTCGAGGAGCCTGTAGGACCAATCCTTTCTATTTTCCTTCACTGTTTTTGTGAGAATGGCTTCTATTACTTTGTTTGTGCTTTCCACCTGTCCATTGGATTGGGGGTGGTATGCTATAGTCATTCTATGCTGGATATGATATTATTGAAGGGTGGCTTTGAAACCATGAGAAGTGAAAGGAGGTCCTCCATTTGTAACTAGTTCTCTTGGCACTCCAAATCTGATGAAGATGTCTTTAAATAAGAAATTTATAACTGCTTCTTCGGTTGCTCTGTGAAGTGCTTTGGCTTCCACCCATTTAGTCATGTAGTCTGTGCAGACCACTATGTAAACTTTTTTATTGGATGGAGGGTTGATGGGTCCTACAAAGTCTAAGGCCCATATTTCAAATGGTTCAAGTACTATCTGGGGGTTTAATGGCATTGCATCTCTATGATTAGGTTAGTCTACTCTTTGGTAGCTATCACAGGCCCAGACATATTTCTTTTCATATTTGAAGAGTGAGGGCCAATAGTACCCCATCCTGAGAATCTTATGTGTTATTCTCTTATCAGCAAAATGACCTCCACAAGGGCCATCATGACAAGCTTTTAGTAGATCATACACCTCATCTTCTCTAATACACCTTCGTATTTCTTGATCAGCTCTTGTATGGAAAAGACATGTTGGCAAATATTGAGCAAGCAACGAATGTGTGTTGATGGTTGTTTTCATTGATGGCAATAGCGGAGATGGCAGGATATGAAGGATAAAATGCGCACAGCAAGAGAGTACAGAGAAGAAGGAAGACAGAGATCTAGTGACCATTGGATTCCCTTCAAATTTCCCGAAAGGCCGACAACCGTCAGATCTACAAAAGATACGAGGGAGATAAGTCATCGGAAATTCGGTGATCGGGACTTTGATAGGTCAAGAACACACTGCAACAGAAACTCCAAAATCGCGATATGCGATTTTGCGATGTAATCTGAGCCGTTGAGCTAGAATTGATCTAGACCGTTGATTATCTAAATGGAGTATCGGGGATCGGGACTTTGGAAGGAAAAAGTCACTTGCCGTTAAATCAAGCAGAGATCGGGATCATCCACGTGTAGACAGGAGGCTTCATCGGAGAATCGGGAATCAGAGTTTCACGAGGCTCATGAACAATGACAACGAAAACCCCGAAATCGCGATATGCGATTTCGCGATGAAATCGTAGCCATTGAGCCAAGATTGCATCTGGACCGTTGATCCAACTCACGACAGCAGACCACATCAGCAAGGGACACATGGCACAACCAGGGAATGACAGGTGTCAGGCAGATTCATCACTTCATGCACATGTAAGTCATGAATCAGAGTGACACGTGGCAGGATCTAACACGTGTCAAACCACGTGTGATGTCAGCAGAGGCATCGACGATCGGGACCGTCCATCTGAGGGACAGGTGTCGAAGATCAAGGCATCATCGTCATATTGGACATCGGGAAATCGGAGTTTCTAAGGTCGAAGGAAACGAGAGATCGAAAGTCTCGAAATCCCAAAGTGATCGGGACCGTCCATCTGAGGGACAGGTGTCGGAAATCAGGAGTGAGTCGGCATATCGCCAATCGGGAAAATGGAGTTCCCAAGGTCAAAAGAAACAGGACATCGGAAGTCCCGAAATCCTGACATAATCGGGACCGTCCATCTGAGAGGACGCGTGGCAGGAGATTGGTGCCATCAGCGAAAGGCCTGACAAGAGGTCGTTCATCGGCTAATCGAAAATCGGGATATCAGAGATCCCGGGCACAAAGGTTTTGTGCACTTCGAAATCGCGATCCGCGAAATCCCGATGAGTGGAGTACAACTGTCAGCACAGCGGCGAAGGAGGACAGAGGTGTAGTGGAGGCCAGCTGTTAGCATATGAATGGAGCGTCGGGATTTGGATGATCAGGAATCACCAGGTGAATGCATTGATGCATCACAAACCCCGTAGCCCCGACGGGGTTAGGTTGTGGTCATGGGTAATGGTCACACGGACCAGGGCTCAGTCAGGAGGGCTGAAACGCATCGCGAATCATGAAATCGCGATGAAATAAACATTGTCATCGCAAGTGCCGAAACTCCGATGGAGTGTTAAGACCAAGGTCGCACGAAGGCAGGTCACATGGACCATTGTGTAGCTGGAAGGGGCTAGAATATGGGATACCGAAACCCGATTCGAAAAAGGCGCGGATAGGTTTGATTTGAATTTCAAAAGGAGGCCTGATTTCCTCCGGGCAATAAATATGGGACCCGATGAGCATTGAACGGGTCCTGGACCAATGGGTTTAAAAGGGGTCGATGCTCTCGGCAGAGGGTGTGGTTGAAGGAGGCGGAGGCCATTTCTCTGACAGCAGGGATATCTACTGGTGGGTGATGTCATTTGTGCTGGTAGCATGAAAGGCTAGAAGAAAGAGGAACCTCCTTGTGGGAGTCAGGCGGCAGATCTACATTGACAGAGAGATCACGACTGTGGGTTCAACAACCATGAGATCAGAGGCTTCATCTCCAGGTTTATTGAGTTGTTTATTGAGTTGTTTAATATGTGTTCTTTGGTAACTGCCTGACAGTTTGTAGATCTGTGTTTACCCTTGAGATAATTTATGTTACTGTCATAATCATTAGATGAAACTGCCAGATCTAGTGTGAAAATTAATGAAACGTGGTCAGCAGTGAGCATGAGGGTTAAACCCTTCAGCAGTAGCAATCTGCCAGTAGAAATTGGTGCTATCTTCAGGGGGTTGAAGCTCCCTTCCAGGAAAGGCTGGTAAACGAGAGAAGGTTGTAGCCTTCTACAGGTAGAAGCCTGCGTACTAGTAGGAGTCTGCACTAGTACATTGTTGTAGAATGTTTTCTTAATAATAATCATTGAAGACAGAGACAACAACAGCGGTGGTTTTCTCCCTATTTGGGTTTCCACCTTAAATCCTGGTGTTCCTGTGTCCTATTCATCTGTGTTAGTTTATTTTGTTGAATTACTGTTTAAAAGACATCTGAAAAATGAAGAAATCCATAATATGATCTCTGGATGCACTACTGTTTTCATAAGAATATACAACAACTGGTCTGTATAAAGTAGACTAAGATTTTTCAGTGAAAGAAAAGTGAAAAATTGTTAAAAGCTCAAAACATTGATTCACCCCCCCTCTCAGTATTTTTCCAACAATTGGTATCAGAGCCTGGTCCTTCTAAAAAGGCTTAACCGCTAGATGGAAGATCAATCAAAATGAGCAATCAAGACGGAATGGCATCTATTAGGCCTCCACTATTCAATGGAAACAATTTAATCTTCTGGAAAACAAGGATGAGATCTTATCTTTAGTCTCTGGGAGCAGATGTATGGGCTATTGTTGAAGGAGGATATCAATATCCATCTATAGTACCAACAGATCCAGCAGAAAGAAAAACCTA
>ML790123.1:38401-70797 GCA_009831015.1 Picea engelmannii | reverse complement strand
TCAGTAGTTTCTTCCTTATCTGAGGAGGCTGGTGATAAAGTGTATAATTGAGTGATATCAGGGTGCCAAGTTTGTTGAAATTCGGAACTAAAAATATGTGACAATTCTGCAAAAGACCTTGGATATTCAATGCAATTTGTGTCAGCCAAAAATAATATTAAGACTTGTTCATCTGATTGTTCTTGTATTCCTCTTACCTGTTCAAGTGTTAACAGAGGTCTGATGCAATCTTCCTCTCCATAAGGGTTTTCTAACCAAATAGGTATTTCTTGTGTCGGTTGGGTAGGAGGGAAGAGGACAAGTTTTTGGCTATGTGTGCCATTGGATATAGTCATCTCACCAGACCGACAGCTGATAAAGGCATCTGCTATGGCCAGCCAAGGGTGGCCAAGAACAACAGGGTGTCTTGGTTTGGAGGATGATTTAGAATAGATGACTAAAAAGTCTACTGGATATTCCCAAGAAGCTAGAGTGACTGTGACATCATCTAGACTTCCTACAGGGCTAATGACTGACTTATCTGCCAACTCGATCATGGTTTGGGTTGGTCTTAACTGGTTGATTTGGAGCTTTTGCATAGTGTCAAAAGGCATTACATTAATAGCTGCACCCAAATAAATGAGTGTGTTTGGTAGAGAAATTCCATTAATTTCAACAGTGACAACTGGGTTCCCAGGGTCATTATATTTGTATGGCATTTCAGAAATAAATTCAGATAATTGTCCCACTACCTGAACAAGAGGAGGTTCCTTATTTTTCCTTCTTGGTTTCTTAATGCAAAGATCTCTTATAATTTTGGCGTATATAGGGATATCTTTAATAGCTTGCAGTAGAGGTATTTTTATGCACACATTTCGTAATTCATCTTCTATATCTCTGTGCAGGGGTGGGTCGGGTTTCTTCACTAATAGTCTTTCGGGGAAAGGTGGGAGATTAATTTATTGGAGTACTCGTACAGACTGAGAAGTGATTGGGATAGGAGGAGAGGCCTCTTCTTCTGCAGGGGTGGTTTGAGTGTTTTCTTCCCCAGAATGATTATCATTTTCTTCCTGAATTATTACTACAGGATCTGATTGATTTACCACTTTCCCTGATCGTAGTTGAATTTCATAGGTGGGAAAGGTTTGAACTTCTTTATTCTGCACAGGGTGGTTGGGTCGATTATTGGGGTTAGGGACTGGCTTGGTAGGGATTGTTGTTGGTCTTGGAGGGTTGTGGGCAGCTTGGTTTTGTGGTTGTTGATTGACATTTATAGATACTTGCTGCTACTGATTAGGATTCAAGGGGTTTGTAAATTGTTTTTGTATAGGAGGTGGGAGTAAAGCTTGCATCTGTGGTGGGTTGAATCCAGGTATTAATTGGGAAATGTTTGTAGGGTACTGTGGATATGTAGGGTAAGAGGGATTTCCATACATAGGTCCCCTCCAACCTTGTTGCCAAGGCTGAGTTTGTTGAGGTGTCCATTGTGGATAAGTCATTGGGGAAGGACCCCATTGTTGTTGTTGATATTGTGTATTAGGATCATAAAATGTATTGGGATTTTGGGCTCTCCAAGGTCTTCTAGAAGGGTATGGTTGTTCTTGTGAGACTCCTCCTCCCCTATACATGGCTTGTAGTTCAAGCAAGGTTGGACACTCATATGTGGGGTGTTCTAGTGTACATAGACCACAAATTTCTATGACATTTAATGGGCATTCTTTCTCACTGTTGTGCTTCTTTTGGCATCTATGAAAAAATATTGCTAAAGCATCTTCTTCTTGTTTCTTTTTCAATTTCAAAGTATCTAATTGGTTACTTATTGTGCTCAATATGTTTGTTTTAAAGTTTTCCAATAAGTTTCCTAACTCAATTCTGGTGATAGTCCCTGAACTTTGTTTTGTATTTCTGCTAAAAGGATCTCTTGGTCCTTTGCCTGTTTTAGCTTGTCCTCTTGAGTATCTCCTACAGTAATCTGCAATTTCTGAAAAAGGTTTTTGGTGTACATCTCAACAAGTTTAAAACTTTTATGCAATCATCCCTAAGACCTTTCAAGAATACAGTTCTTACTACAGTTGGGTCTAAGGTGAATAGTTTTGACTTTTGATAGTTGTATAAGAACTTTTCTAAGTAATCTTCAGGACTTTCATCTTTTGTTTGATGCATTTTAAAAATGTCGTTTTTAACATTATCCTTACAATAGTCTTGGTATTTTTCGTAAAAATGTGTCTTTCATTTGTTCCCAAGAAAGGATTGTATTTTCTCCTAAGCTCATGAACCATCTTAAGGATGAATATTTCATTGTAGTAGGAAAAAGATTAAGTTTTTGGGCATCGTCTAGGTAGTTATAGCTTCTACATAATATGTCAAATTCGAATAAAAATAAATCTGGATCTTCAGTTGACATACCTCTGAAAGTGGGTAATGATGATAATGGGATATTCTTCATGATGATGTTTCTGGAGATATCCAAGATTGGAAACCCAAAGGTTTTAGTCTCTGTAGCTGCATTTCCTTCTTCTTCTGCCATTCTACTGATGGATGGTTCAGAAACTGGATTTTTTGTGTCTCCTAAATGTTCAGCAGACTCACGTTCTGCCTGTCCCAATATTGATTCTTTTGTTTTAGGTTCTCCTTCTGGAGCCTCGCTGGCTCCCGTTGAATTTTATTTTGGTGGAATTTTTCCTGCATCAGTGTCAGTTGGATTAGTGGGGGGGTTTCTTTTTGAATCTTTGGAGCTTACAAATCTACCCTTGTTATCTCTATATCTATGCATAAAATGGAAATTTGATTCTTTAGCTGAATTAAAATCCTAATTCTATCTAGAAGGTAAGAATGAAACCTGGCTTCAGAGAACCCCACTCTAGTGGCTGCGTGACTCTTCACTCATGTCTTAAACGTTTTATCCTCCTCCCTCAAGCAGCCTTTTAAAAACATTAAAATTTATGCAAACAATCTAAGCTAAAAATTACTTCCTACCATTTGCAACTCCCCGGCAACGGCGCCAAAATGTTGTGCTACTTATATGTTTAGTATAATGCACTCATTAATTATCAATCAGGGATTCATAATCAATAGAGTTACAAGACACCAGTAAGAAAGGTAATTTCTAATGTCACGAGTATAGAATTAAACTAGATTATGCATGCTAGAAACAAATCAAAATAGCAAACTACAATGCACTTCGGTTGTCTTTCACAAAGAGGCTATCTATTCCATTATGGCACATGCAAGTATGAGATGGAATTGGTTTGATATATCAACTCTGATATCTGACCTGGAAAACTAACTATGCAATCCACACTTCTGAAAAGAAATCACACATCAATCAGCAAAGCATAGCATGGGTAGTTCAATAGTCAATATGTCGGTTCTGCTATGGTTCACAATGAACTTCACTAGTTCTTATCCAAGTAGTTTTGATTGTTGCTGCCAACATCTATGATCACTCAAGGAAATCAAATTCATGAGAACATAAATAGGGCATAGAGAAATTAAAGATCTCTAAGCATTTATAGAATGAAAATCTTAATCTAATATGTACTGCTATCATCTAACAGAGTTAAAGCTTTAGCTAATTCAATGTTTATACTACTGAAAACAAATACTAATGCTAATCTACAAAGAGGATGACCTTTGTTGGGAGGTAGGCCCTTTCCGCTTCAACAGGTCAGCTATTGAAGTCTATAGGAAGCTTTCTTTCGACACACACATTACTCTCACCCACATTTCAAAACATGAAATCAAAACTTTCGTTAACAACTCAACTCACACTTAATCATAGATAATCAGAATATGGAGATAAAATGACATTCCATTAATCTTCACTCAAGATATGTTTTGTACTATCACACGCTGCTTCACATATTGATAATATGCTAATTCTCCTACTCCCTCTACCATCCTTGCCATGACTATTTAATAGTTTGAATCGTGAAACACAAGGAGGCGAAGTGATTTGCAAATCAATAAATTGTTAAGTTTAGTAATTCCGTTACATCTCTAGCTTCATCCTCATGACACGAAGTGCATGAGGATGAGGCAATTAACAAAATGTTCTTATCATAGCCTTGCTAAAACAAATAGACGTCCACCAATTGACTTAGGTGAGATCTGGCACTTAACTTAGTGCATTAGGCTCTTCCATATTAGTACCGGATCGTAACAGGCAGATGGTATCGGATCACGACAGGGCGCAAAAGGTGGTACCGGATCATGATAGTGTGTGGCCTTTGGTACCGGATCATAATAGTGTGTGTTGGTACCGGATCGCAACAGATGTTATTTTAGTACTGGATGCGCTTGGTACCGGATTCGGACAGCAGCAATCTTGTTGTGCAGGTACCGGATGGCTGAGATGGTACAGGAACGCTAGACATCTAGAGGTCAAAGATTCACATATGAAAAATCGAGCATTAGTACATGAAATATTTAATTCCTTAACTCAATAAACCACAAAATGCATGAATTAACCATACTTTACCTTATGACCTTATTACTAGCAATTGGTAGCGTTCTTGTCATTCACTCAAGCTTTATGTAGGCCAAAAAGGTATAGGTGAAGAGTATAATACGGTAATGGGGGTGTCAATTTTGGGTCTCAACAGTGATAGTGTGACAGTGGTTCAATCATTCTACTTCTACTTCAGGGTGGCAGGACGGGGCAAGGATAGGTGGTTGTAGCCACCTTCCGGTTGTAGTCGGAGAATATTGGGGGTTGTAGCCTTCTTCTGGTTGTAGCCAGAGAATTGGGGAGTTGGAGCTTCCCTCAGGTTGTATCCTAAGAAACTAGGGGGTTGGAGCCTCCTTCCAGTTGCAGCTAGAAAACAAAAGAAGTTGGTGCTTCCAATGAATGTAATTCTTCAATACATATAAGAAAAATCATTCCATGGTTTTCTCCCGATTTGGGTTTCCACGTAAAACACTGGTGTATTGTGTGTGTGTGTGATTGTTTATTTCTTACTGCTCATTATTGGATAATAATTCTACATTGATATAACATTTTAATAAAAAGGATTATAATTACCTTATTACNTCCCTTGTTTTCTGCACCTCTTGGTGGAATCCTTCTAGAATCTTGTCTTCTTCCAAATCCATAAGTTGACTTAAACTTTATTGTACTATGCCTCTTTTTGTCATATTTTTAATTACGGCCATGCATAGACTGGGTACAAAAAATTCTAATGGTACCACTTCTTCTTTTCCATACACCAATCTAAATGGTGTTTGGTCTATCAAATTCTTGAATGTAGTCTTGTATGACCATAATACTGCTGGTATTTTTAAATCCCAATCATCTTTGTTCACATTGCAAATATTTTTCAAGGCATTCTCCAAAATCTTGTTGAAAGATTCTATTGTCCCATGTGCCTGAGAATGATATGGTGTACTTTTTTGGTGATAGAATTCAAATTCCTCAGTCATATCCTAGATGGTGCTATTAATAAAATGGATTCCTTGGTCACTCATCAAGATCCTGGGACATCTGAATCTTGTAATCACCTTCTCAAATAATAAGTGTGTTGTTGTCTCTACGATGCAATCCTTGATTGGTGTTGCTTCTGCCCATCTGGTTAAGTATTTTGTCACGGTAATGATGTATTTGGCTCCTGACCTTATTGTTGGTGGATTAATAGGTCCGACAAAATCTATTTCCCACTTTTCAAATACATGAAGAGTTACTTGGGGTCTTAGGGGCATCTCATCCCTCCTATTGGGTTTGGCAACTCTTTGACAAACATCACAGTTCTAGAAATATTCTTTTTCATATTTATGAACTATTAGCCACCATAAACTTGTGCGCCATACCTTCTATGTGGTATATTTTCCTGCATAGTGTCCTCCTGCTATGCTTTCATGAGACTTTTCTAGAACCATGGTTCGTTCATGTTCCAACACACACCTTCTCAAAATGTTATCTACATCCAGCTTGTATAGATGATCTACAATTAGTTGATAGTTTGTAGTTCTGACTACTAGATTTTTATTCTGTGTGGTACTAAACTCCTTTTGCCCAACTCTTGTACTCAAGAATTCAATGATATCAAAAAAGTACTCATCATCTATTTGTACTGAAAATAATTGTGCATTAGGGAATTTTTCTTCTAAGTTAGTAAGTTCTTCTCCATTGGTTACCCTTGACAAGTGATATGGTCCTGCATTCAGTTTCCCTGGTTTAACTATTACTTCAAAATCAACTTCCTGGAACAATAATATCCATCTGCAGATCCTCTCCCCCAACATTGGCTTGTTCACTAGATATTTGAGGGAACTATGAACATTTTAAAATGCTTTCCCAATAAGTATTGTCTGAAATTTTGCAGTGCATACACCATGGCCATGCCTTCTCTTTATGTGGTGTTGTAATTCTACTCTGATTCTAATAACTTCCTGCTTACAAATCCTATAGGATGATCTAAGTCACCTGCTCCTGGCTGTGCCAAAATCGCTCCAAGTGCTATTTTTTATGCATCTACATGCACATGAAATGTATTTTCCCAATATGGAAACACTAAAATAGGTGTTGTCACCATATTTTCCTTCAAAATATCCAATCCCTAATGAAAATCCTCATTCCACTGAAATTTGGTGTCTTTCTTCAACAACTTTTTCATTGGTCTAGTAATTTGTGCATATCCCTTGATAAAATTCCTGTAGTACCTTGTATATCCAAGTGTGGCTCTTAACTGGCGCATTGACTTCGGTGGTGGTAAGTTCACAATTACAAAAATCTTAGTAGGGTCAACCAATATCCCTTGTCTATATACCACATGTCCTAACACAATCCCAAAAGGTGTGCTGAAAATGCATTTCTTGATGTTTAATGAGATCTTACATTGCTTGTATCTTTCCAACATTAGTCTTAGGACTTCTACATGATCTTTCAAAAGACCAAAACCAATCCAGTCATCCAGATATAATTATAATAACTTATGTATGAAATATTTAAAAGTAGCTATGACCACCCTTGAAAACATGGTTGGTTCATTCTTCAATCTGAAAGGCATAAATGTATACTAATAGGATCCCCATTCTATAGAAAATGTAGTCTTGTGCCTATATTTTGGAGCTATTTTAATATGATGATAACCTGAGAATCCATATGTGAATGAATATGCTTCCTATCATCCCACATTCTCCAAGACCTCATCTATAAAAGAGGTAGGGAAAGGATCATGTAAGCAAGCATCATTCAATTTCCTTAGATCGACACAAATTATTATTCCCCCTTGTTTCTTTTCCTGGACTACCATGGGATTGATCCATTCGGATTCTTCCACTGGCTCTATGATACCATCTTCCATCATTCGGTCAGGATATTCTTTCACTGTTTGTTTATAAACTAAATTCAACCTGTAAGGTCTCTGTCTAATAGGTCTAGCATCTAGTTTTAGGGGTATCTTCATCTCACCCAGCTTACCTGTTATTCCTTTCATCTATGTAAAGGTTGTTGGAAACAAGTCACTGTATTCGTGCAGTAATTATGTTATCATTTCTAGTCTCTCCTCATCCTAGTAGTCCCCAATTCTTTCCATTTTATCATTTTCTGCTATCCCAATGTTGACTTTCTTGACCTTAATTGGTGTAGAAAATTCCTCTGGTTCCAAATATGGACCTTCCACCTCTCTCTCACCTTCAATACCTGATATCTGAATGTTGCACGGATCATCTTCATCTGGTGCTTCCTCTGCAACATGATAACATGAGAGTAAGTCCTTAACTATCTGTTTGTTCTATTGTTGATATTTTGTGATAATTTCTACCTCAGGTTACTCAAAAAATATCATTCCTTGTATCAGATTCAGGGATGAATCAATGTTGGGGTTCTCATGCTTAAATGAGAAAGTTACCAAAAAGTTATTTTGTAATATTGTCCATTCTGTAGTGCCTCTGCGCATTTCCTGGTCTATGTACTAGTTCCCTGGTATCCCTTTCAATGTATGAATAAAGTAATGAGGCCAGTCCTCCGGTGGTGTCAATCTCCATTGTGTTTTGCATTTCTCTATGTGCTCAGTTGGTCTTCCTCGCCCATCATATTTTTGCAATGTGTTGTTCCATTGTTCTGTGCCAAATCTAATGTGTAGTAACCTTTTACACTGATACCAGACTTGAATTGTTTCCTTGTGCACACCCCACCATCTTGCAGGTGTTTCCTTGAGTGCAATATCCAGGGATAACAACCTCTAATTTTCCAAAACTTCTTCTTCATAATTTTTCAATAATTCTTCTAAGAATTCAAACCATGAAAACTGGGAGGTTCACTCATGTCTGTACCAACCCACCTTACTTTGCACTCTATTATTGTGCACCTCCTTGTGGAGACTTCATGTAGTCTCTGTGCCAGTTATTCCGACCTGTATCTGAGTCTGAGGCACATGATGTAATGCTTCTCCAACTGAGTACCCCATCTGCAGTTGGGTTGACATAATCTTATTCTCGCGCGATAGTCCTGTGTAACTGATTTATTTCTTCCAAGTCCAAACATGTCACCTCTACAAATATTTCCCCTTCTTAAGGATCCAATGGTGCAATCACTCTATACTCGGCTAATTCAAAATTCATTTTCCGTGTCTTCAAGTTGATCACAGCCTAGTTATCAAATGCCCAGTCTAGTCCTAGTAATGTTGGGTAAGGTGTTGTGCCATCCACTATTTCTATAACTTCAAATATTCCATAGTGCGCACTCCATCCAGGTCTACTGTCACACCTTTAAGTCTTCCAATTGGTAACACATTATGCTGATTTTCCAATTTCAACTGGACAGGTGAATATCCTAATGTGGGTTCTCCCATACACTACCACGTCTTCTTAGGTAAATCATTCACTTAAGAGCCTAAGTCAAGTATGATATCTTCCATATTGAAATCCCCAATGTTGGCATTTAACCTGAATTCTCTACTTGTTCTTCTCCTCGTATGGAGATGATTAACTGTCTTCTATTCTATTTTTCCTTCTACTTATGTGTTGCATCTTTCTACCAAATTATGTAAGACCTTCATGGATGATGGATCATTCAATAAATTAACACAGGATTGAAAAAACGTCTTTATGTTACTTAGTTTCTCTGAATGTTTTCCTTTGTTGGTGTGATCCATTGAAGATGGAATCTTGTACATTGGTGGATCTTGAATTTGTTGCGCAATTGATGTAGATGCAATGTTCTCTTTTAGAATCTCCTGTCTCAATTCCTTAAACATATCCTTTTCTTTCTGCACATCAAAATGCTTATGTGGCTCAGTGTTCTTCTTGACCCACTAGTGTTGAGTTGGATCCTTTTTTGTTGTATCAGCTCCCATATTTTCTTCTCCTCGAGTAACTATGTTGATATTCTTCCCATCATCCCTAAATTCTTCGAAAATCCAATGGACATTCTGATTTTTTTGGTTCCTTTTTTCCTATATTTCTCCCAAGAGTGTTGGAAAGTCTTGTGTTTCATGGTCTGTTGTGCGACAATACATACATGTCACAAGTGGAAGTGGACAATATCTTGCATAGTTTCCTGGTTGTTGACAATTGTGGCAGAATATTGGCCCTCTACCTCTTCCAAATCCTCCTCTGCCTCGACATCCACCTCTAAATCCACCTCGATATTTGTGTGGTGCATTATATTGTGGTATCTGGTTATATTGCATGGGATTATACTATGGTTGTGTATTGTTGTACTATGGCTACACATGATTGAATTGTGGTTGCACATTATTGAACTGTGATGCATCTTGGCCTATCATCATCTCTGCTTCCAGCATGTAGGTGTCTGATGTTCTTTATCTCATCAATTCTAGTGTTCTACAATCCTTGTCATCATGACCCACTAATTTGAAAAAATTGTAGTACGAAATTTTTGGCACTGACTTATACTTCTGCATCATTGGATGATGATATGGATCATGCCCATGTGTCTTACAAATATCACACCATGGTCCTCCTATTGGAAATGGATTTGGCACCCTTGTTTCCAAGTATTGCGCAAATCTTGGACATTCATTCTTATGGTGTCCTTTTGTCCTACATAACGTACACCAATTAACTTCTCTCTTCTCTTTCCCTTTATTTTGGTTCAATTGAAATGTCATATTCTTCAGATCCTCTTTCAGTTCTTCTATTGTTGGATTTGTCTCTTGATATTGATTTTCTTCCAGCTGTAGAGTTTCTTGCAGAGCCTCTACTTGAGTTTGAAACTTATGTTGTCTCAAACGATACTTCAAGTGTGGTAATAGTGAATTCACAAATAATTTTCTATGATGCATGTCAGTAATAGAGTAATTCAACTTACCTTTCAGACGTTTGAACCTTTGATAAATCTCCTAGACAGACTCACTTGGTTTCTTCCTAATCTCAATCATTTCGTTCATTTACTGGTCTTGTGAGCTTGGCTTCTAGAAATCATTGACCAACAACTTTTTCACCTTTGCAAAAGTTTTTGGTGCTCCTTGTGGATTGTTTACATCAAGGTTCATTCACCAGTCTAGCGCATGGTCTCTAAGTGTTATGGTCAATGGCGCAACTTTTTTATCCTCATTTGTGACCTTCTTTGCTTCCCAGATATTTTCACAAACAAATAAATGTGTTTTAGGATCCTTTGATGCCTCTCCCTGAAATTTTGGTAATATGATAGTGGAATCTACTCCTGCCATGTTGGATTGTGTTGAACTACTGCCTCCATGTGGTGTATATAGTTGACTATTACTTCATGAACTTGTACCTCTAGTTGGTTGTCCCCTATTAAACCCCTGACTTGCTTCCCATTTTATACTAAAAAATAGTTGTCTAAAAGCTGGTGTTCCTTCAGGTGCATTAGTTGCACATGGGGTTGTAGGTTCCACACTCACTGTGATCTGGAATTGAGTTTTTCCTTCTATTCCTGACCCTAGACCTCTTGTTTTCCTTTCATATATTCTGTGCATGATTTCCTCAATCTGCTCCACTTCCCAGAGATCCTCTACCTCTTCTTCATCGCTCTGCAATCCCTCTCTGTCGGATATGGCCCTCTTTTTGTTATTTATCTTATATTGGTAAGGTCCACCGTTGCACGTCTTCCTATATTTTTCCATTATCTTATTTTTCTGGTCCTCATCCATCATGATTGGGTCCATGGCCTCCTTCTACTTCCCTTTAGCCATCTCCTTATCCATATCTCAGACTCCTGTCAGTGCTTCCCCCTTCCCCCATGTGCACAGGGAGGTTTAGTTGTCTGATTCCATGGTCATCACACCTTTGACATACAATAAAATATTTATAGAAGTGTATAGTGATCTGATGTACCTACCTCTAGGTCCCTTCATAAAATATTGTTCTGCAACAGTGTACAACTTCCCAGTATCAACTGCAAATTCTGTGATAAACCCTGCAATAATACTATATAACCAAAAATCTACTGCGAATATTGTTATCACTCCAAGAAAGCACTCCCTGATTGTAGAAGGGTATAAGCTTGGTAACTTAAAAAGATCAATAAACTATGGAGGAAAAAGGATCAAACCGGATGACATTATAAAGTCACATCCATTTAGAAAGACATGGGTCACTTGAAAGACCAAGGCTTTCAACTATGTTGCTCATAAGGTTTTAATCAATGTGTGAAAACATGGATAAGACTCATTATTCTAGCAAGAAATACCTACACAAAAGCATATGTGAATGGCCAGTAATGATAGGTAAGATACTTCTTCATACCAGCAGAAACATATATAAGATTTGTATATAGTAGATGGACAGACATAATAAGTAAATACTTGCAGCTTAATCTTATGAGTTCACTGATAGGATGACAACTATCTGGCACTAAGAAAAACATAAGAAACAATGTATATAAGTCTAATATACCAACGAAGAGATGGGATGACAGCCTTTTGTCATTGAGTATACATAAACTTGGAAAGAAAGGAGATGAAAATTGAAAAAATAAAGTGAAAGAAGCTCAATGTCAAGATATATTCATGGACATCTCCAAAGGATGAAATGTACAAGTCTTCAAGAATAGAACCACAGTCCTCAGACTGTTTTTTTCCCCCCTAAGTTCTGAGAATTCTTAGGCTTTAATAGCCTTTACATCAAATTTTCAAGATCCTATTTTAATGGATCTAAAATACCTAAAATAAACATAATCAAAATGGATCTTCTAGCATATATGATCCAATCTTATTACCATAAGTCGAATTTGACAGTCTTCAGCATTATTTGGCATCTTGTAGGTGAAGATCATAGGATTCGAAATCTGTCAATGATGGTTCTAGTGATTTATGCCCAAAATAAAGTGTCATTTGGTGTTGTTTCCTTATCACATGCCTCCAAAAATTGAAAGGGAGCATGATCTGTATTCCCACAATTATTATCCTTCATTTTATATCATTCCCACGTGTTCTAGAATCGGAAAATCGCGATTTGGGCAGAAAGAAGGTGATTCTGGACTCTTCTGCACATTCAATGTCTCATTAGTTGTGTATTTTTCCTTTTAGCCACCGAAAGTCAGAGATTTTCGGCGACTCATTACACTGTAAATTTCACATTTAGTCGTCGAAAACTAAAATTAAATTTTGGCCTATTTTTAGAGGTGAAATCCTCATTTTATTGAATTGATATGAATTTGAGCCTTTCTTAAAACCTCCAAACTTTGAGATTTAGAAATCACTCTTCTACCTAATGATCCTCTTATCATGTGATTTGGAAATCATTAGCAAGTTATTTTTTCTCACTAACATATGGCTCCAACTGGAATGGAGACCTCCCTGCGAGGTTTCCAAGAACCACAGATCTAATGCCTTTCCAGAAAAATAAAATATGAATTTAATGTCTAGTGTTCCATTAGGCATGGAGTCAGTATTCCATTGGGCATGGAGTCAGTATTCCATTGGGCATGGGGTCATCCATTCACCTCTTTCTGAAAATCTTTCATGACCTATATAGATGATCTATTTATATCTTCAAGACTTCCCTTATTCACACAAAGTAACTGCTACATCTGCTGCAAAATGAAAGAAAAGAAATGCATGGGTAGTAAGCTTATTTCTTATCTACTCTACTCTAACCAATTCTGCAATTTGGTTAGGTAAAGGAAAATTTCCATAGCATCTATCCAAGTAATTTTAATACTGAAATGATTTCATCATCCTCACTGATCAATATTTGTTGTTTGAAATGCAACAACAGTGATAAAAAATCATTCACAAAACCAAAATCATCTAGAAATACTGATAAGTTTAACAAATCTGAAGTCTTCATGTTCTCTGAAATGTATGATTCTATGAAGGCTGCCACTGGATCTTTGAAACTAATATTAGAAATATGTTGGTCTTCAGGAAAAAGTTCCACCTGTATGACTGCTTCTCTGCCAAAATATTGATAACCTTCTTCTTCTTTTATGATTACCTTGTGATCATCAAATCTTTTGACCTCTTCTTCAGAATAATGTTCAGAGAATGATGATAGAGCAGTATTTGAATAACAAATATTTTGATCAGCTATAAAAATGTAGTTTTCTATACAATCATGAGTTATCATAGGCTTAATTCGATTTGTAAATTGATCATAAACTTTATATGAATACCTGTCTCTAGAAAGATTTGCAAATGTTGAAGGATCTGATTCACAATCTGAAATAATTTTAGTTGCTTGTTGTTGTTCTGAAACTGCCTCATAGTCATTACCTTTTTGCTTAGATTATGAACTACACTGACATTCTGTTGGCTCAAATTTATGCAGATTTTCAAAATTAGTCTGCTCTCGGATCCTCCTGGAAACATGAATATTTTCTTCCACCTCTAGAGCAACTTCAAACAGAATGCTTAATGATGAAGATTTCCTTTCTAGCAGAAGAAGGTAAAGTTTTGAATGCAATCCCGTCACATAATATATCATGGCAGTTGTCTCTGTAGGCTTGATATCCAAATGCATACCATGGTATATGATGCAAAATCTTCCATTGAAAGAAGGAAAAGTTTCATTATGTTCTCTTTTCATAGCACAGAAATCAGCAACGTAAGAATCTGGTGATTTATGTTCACCCCAATTCTTCATAAAAACATTAGAGAACTTGATCCAAGAGTCAATGGAATCAGCTCTTAGACCCTTAAACCAAACAACAACATCTCTGATCAAATATTTAGAGAAAAATCTCATGATCACATCTTCATGAACAATCTAAAAACGATCAATAAAATCCTCAAAGGATTCCAAGTGTCTTTTAGTTGAAGCTTGATTCTCTCCAAAAAACAAGGGAAGATATTCATAACAATCAAGAGGATAAGGATGAATAAGAAATGAAATCTTTAAAGGCTTGAACATCTTCATCCTAATTTTGATTTGAAAGTATGTGGGATGATCATGAAAGATAGTAAGTTGTTGACAAGGTTCAGAATTTTTGGTAAAAGGAATTGAAATCTGATAGGGTTTTTAAACAATTGTGATTTCTTCAAGATAACGTGGCTGATTAGATTCTGAAGGAATTGAAATATAGTCGTCATATTTATGAGCAGGCTGAGGAAAAATGACTGAATCAACATCTATAATGCAAGCAGGCTGCAAATCTTCTTCTAAAGATGGATGTATAAAAGAAGTCTGATAATCTTCAGAATATACAAAACAGAGGATAATTCTTTTAACATGTGAAGGGACGAATATGAAGGAGCTAATAAAGAACAACATAAGTTCACGAAGCAAACTCATGAACTGATACCTGGATTTAGAGTTCAACTTCTTCATCTTCTATTAATCAGATCCTCCCCGGTGGAGTCTTTAATGTGGAGTCGCCAGGAAAATGATTACAGTCAAATTTTATGTTTGTCTCTTGTTTGTCATCCAGACAAAGATCTATGTCGTTCTCCCAGGGAAACTCTGCTTTCAATTTCGTTCCTCGGCAACGGCGCCATTTTGTTATCACTCCAAGAAATCACTCCCTGGATGTAGAAGGGTGTAAGCTTGGTAACTTAAATAGATCAATAAACCGTGGAGGAAAAAGGATCAAATCGGATGACATTATAAACTCACATCCATTTAGAAAGACATGGGTCACTTGAAAGACCAAGGATTTCAACTATGTTGCTCAGAATGTTTTAATCAATGTGTGAAAACATGGAGAAGACTCATTATGCTAGCAAGAAATACCTACAGAAAAACATATGTGAATGGCTAGTAATGATAGGTAAGATACTTCTTCATACCAGCAGAAACATATATAAGATTTGTATATAGTAGATGGCCAGACATCATAAGTAAATACTTGCATCTTAAGCTTATGAGTGCACTGATAGGATGGAAGCTATATGGCACTAAGAAAAACATAAGAAACAATGTATATAATTCGAATATACCAACAAAGATATGGGATTACAGCCTTTGTTTAAAACTTACATGTGGTATCAGAGCTCATTTTTAGCTTCAGAGGGACACCTTTGTTTTTGAGGGTTTGGCACAGTCCTGATAGATCAATTTTATCTTGGGTCTGTGATAAACCTAGGTTTAGTGGGAGCTTTTGCAATGGATATTCGAGTGTAGAAAGAGGAATGGTGAGTTCTTCTAGAATCAAGATAGATAATTTCAACGGTAAAAAATTTGAGCTATGGAAGCTCAAGATGGAGGACCTTCTTGTAGACAAAGAACAATGGATCGCTATGGATCCTGGTACACAGCCTACTGATACGTAGCCTACTGCAACATAGTAAAATGGTACACAAACTACTAGTACACCACCTATTGGTATGTCGAAGGAAGATTGGGAGAAGTTGGATAGAAGAGCAAGGAGTATTATTCAGCTCTGCCTAGCAGATTCGATGTTGTTGAATGTCTCAGGAGAATCTACATCCAAGGAACTATGGGATAAGTTAGGGAATTTGTATTAATCAAAGTCCCTGGTAAAAAAGTTGTTTCTTCGAAATAAGTTGTATCATATTAGGATGGAAGATGGAGATTCTTTGACAGAACATCTAAATTCCTTTAATACTCTGGTAAGTCAACTTGTCTCTGTTAATATTATGATTGCATAAGAAGATAAGTGTATTAATTTTTTATGTTCTTTTCCAGAATCTTGGGATAATCTGGTTGTAGCAATTGGTAGTACCACTCAATCTACATTGATGTATGAGGATATAGTTGCATCCTTGTTATCTGAAGAGCTAAGGTAGAAAAGCATGGATGGTCATAGAACATATGATTTATTTGTAAGAGGTCGTACCAAAGACAGGAATCCTGGTAATACTTCAGGGGGGGGGGGATCTAAATCTAAGGTAGATCTAAGTCTCCAAGAAAATATTTGAGGAAATGCTGGAAGTGTGGTAAAATAGGGCATTATAAGAAAGATTGGAAGTCTAAGAAGGTTGATAAACCAAAGGGATCTGATAGTACCTCTTCCACAGAGGAGAAAACCTCCATTGAAAAAGGAGGTGATGTTTACCTGGAATCTATAGGTACACATGTAGACCGTGATGTATGGTTGATCGACTCAAGTGTGTCATACCATATGACTCCTCACAAGGAGTGGTTCTTTGAATATGAAAAATATGATGGTGGTGATGTATTCCTAGGAGATGACTCGACAACAAAAATCATGGGACATGGAAGGGTTAAGTTGTTGCTAAAATATGGAAGGATTAGAACTCTCCCTGGGGTTCTGCACATTCCAAAACTAGCCAGGAGCCTAATATCTATAAGAAAGTTGGATGATGCAGGAGTGGATACTGTATTTGGAAAGAGCACTTGCAAGATGGTACGAGGAGAAATGGTGTTGATGAGGGGAGTTCGGTGTGGAACTCTGTACAAGTTGTTTGGAAGAACTTATACTAATCAGTGTAACAGTTATGTTGTCCCTGAGCAGACAAATAAAGAATACAAGACCAATACTGTCCCTGGAAAGAAGACCATGCTATGGAATCAAAGACTGTGGCATATTGGAGAAAAGGGCCTTCGAACACTACACAGTAAAGGTATGGTTGAAGGTATGTCTAATTGCACTCTGGATTTTGATTTTTTTGAACATTGCATAAATGGAAAATAGAATCGACTAAGATTTCCATTTGATGCTACGAGAGAAAAGGGGATCTTAGAGTTCATACACAATTATGTGTTTGGACCTGTGCATGTTCCATCACTAGGTAAATCTGTGTATTATGTTTCATTCATAGATTATTTCTCAAGGAACACATGGATTTATTTTCTTAGAAATAAATCTGAGGTATTTGATAAATTTAAAGAGTTTAAGGCTCTGGTAGAAAATCACACAGAGAAGAAAATAAAGGTATTGAGGACATATAATGGTGGCGAATTCTGTGAAAATGCATTCAAAGAATTATGTAAGAAGTGTGGTATAGAAAGGCAGAAGACTACTCCATACACACCTCAACATAATGGAGTTGCAGAAAGGATGAACAGGACACTGATGGAAAAAGCAAGGAGTATGCTCAGCGGTGTCGAGTTAGGACAGGAATTTTGGGCAGAGGCAGTGGGTATAGCATGTTACACAGTCAATCGATCACCTTCATCAGCATTGGATGATAAAACTCCACATGAGGTATGGACTGGAAAGAAACCATCTCTTCAACATCTTAGAGTGTTTGGTTTTGATGCTTATGTACATGTTCCAAAGAAAATAGGAGTAAGCTGGATAAAAAGGATGAAAAGTGTATCTTTATTGGTTATAAATATGGTGTGAAAGGTTATCAGCTTTGGAACCTATAAACCAAGAAGACAGTTTACAGTCGAGATGTTGTTTTCAGAGAGGTAAAAGATGTTTCCAAATAGGAATTCCTACCAAGGCCAGAAGAACCTGAGAAAATAGAGTTGGAGTTGGATGATGCAAAATCTGAGTCGTTTGAAGAAGATGAAGCAGAAGAAGAAGAACCTCATACCCCAGTATTGAGGAGATCAGTGAGGAAAAGAAGGAAACTGATGCAGAAGCATCTCTCCACGTCAGCCACCCAGCCACGTCGAGCGCACGCATTCAATGCTGAAGAGAGGCGTAGCCCTCATCTTTTATTTTGAATTGAATGTAATTTAATTGCTTAGGCTGTTGAGCCATAGAGTCGTTCCTTTGTGCAGGCGTAGAATAGATTGGCCTTTAATGATTGTATGGCTGAGATAAAGATCCAAATGCTGGACTAGACAGCCCATTCAATGCAATTGAATAGGGTAGGTAGATTGGAGGGAAGAGCTCGAAGAGCCCCCTCATGTAAAAAGAGGAATGGTATCTCTTTGGTAGTAGGTTGGAATAGTTAGAAATCTGCGAGTAAAGAGCAGAAGAGAGAGGATCTGGGACCTTGTTATAGGTCGTGCTCGGGAACACCTTGTAAATACAGGCGTTTGCCACATTTAATACAAATAACAGTTTTTCCTGCATGACTATGTGTTAAATGAATGTCTGTGAGTGTTCTTTTATGTATGTTGTAGATGTATGTTGTAGGTTTGCATTTGTAGGAGTATGTTTTATTTCAGGTGAAGGTATTGGAGGTTTCATGCCAGGAGGGCGTGACAGAGGACTGCGGTCTCTGAATACCGGTGCACTGAAGCACTTCTAAATTCTGCGGGTTCAGACAAGGATGTGCTGCGGCACAGGAACTGAAATCAACAACTCAGGGAAGACCTTTGAGGTTGTTGAACACCTCAGGAGGCAAGGCTGTGTAGGAGAGACACAGTTGTAGACAGAACTTAGCTGTGAGTTCTGTAAATCTATACCAAGTGGGCATTGAGCACAGGCACAAGGTGCAGTTGGAGGAACTTTGTTGTGAGTTCAGACAGAAGCCAGAATCACTGAGGATTTTGAGAGCTCTTCCAGGTGGGCATTGAGCAGGTGCATAGGTGCACAGAAGGGGACAAAATTGTTGAATGTTCTGTGAAAATATACTCTTCCAGGTAGGCATTGAGACATTGTACAGACAGGCACAGGAGAAGAGAACTTGTTGAGTTCTGGAATTGAAGAAGAATCCACTGAGGGATCTTCACAAGGTTGATGAAGACCCTGCAGACTCGGCAAGAGGTTGCTTGAGAGAGAAATAGCCAGGAAGGCATTTCATTCTCCATCTGTGGGAGAAGAAAGGAGAAGATAAAATCCCTTAGGGGTATGAGCGTGTGAGAAGCTCAGGAGAGATAGCACCGCGTGTGCGTGAAGAATCTGCGGAGGTGCAGAAGTCAAAGAATCCTTTAAGGATCCAAGGGGAATCTCAGGAGGGTGAGTGATTTCGGTGTACACAGTCGTGACTGCAAGGAGTGCAGGAGCTACAAGACCCTTTGAGTGAGTTCTGAGTAACCAAAGCTCAGGTGGGACAGCATTTTCATACGCGCGACGAAGTTTAGAGTCAAAGAGCCACATAAGAGGAGAACGAGGACAAAGGTCGATGCCTTTGAGAAATTTGAAAATTCTTCCAAGTCCTGGAAGAAGGCGCGGAAGCTTAAGGGGGAGCACAACAGCCGTCAGATCTAGAATGTAATACCCAACAGCCGTCGGATCGGTTCGAAGCTGCACGAGGTTTAACTTCGTGTGCAAGAGGGTGAAAATCTCGAAGGACATCGGTGCTCAGGATATCGGGGATATCGAGGATGTGAGGAGAGTCACTCGACACCAGAAACCCTGAATTGGTGAGGTTTGATCTAAGTCGTTTGTTTGGGAGCGGACGCGTGTCACGAGGTTACCCACATCGGGGACTCGGGCATCGAAGGTTGGAAGAGGAAGTCTTTCGACTTCACGAGTGGTGAAAACGTGAGAGCTCTGTGTCGTGGGGCCTAGCTGACGTCACATCAGGATATCGGCGCTCAGGATATCAGAGTTCTCGAAGTCAAGAAGTCGGGAAATCAGTAGCGAAAGTCCCAAAATCGCGAGATCGGATCAGGGTCGTCCATCTGTTGGGGATACATGGCGAGGATCATGACTATCGGGGGAAAGTCCCGATAGAAAGCCAAAATCGGTGCATCGGGGGTTCAGCATTCGTGAATCCTGAGGGTAAGACTTCCGGAGCATCAGAAGTGGCGAAATCCCGACGAGGTGACAGGGTGTGGAGAAGTCAACTCACGCGTGTGTCAGATAATTGGCATATCGACATTTCGCTCATCGGTATATCGGGGATCCAAGGGATGTAATATTGGATGCTTGGGTCACGAAACCCCGATAGGAGATAAGACTGCGATCTTATGGGATAGCGGTCACATCGACCAGGAGCTTATCCAGGAGGGATAACGCGTAAAGGGAACGTATCAGGATTCAGATGATCGCGAGTATAGGGAGCATGTGAGTTTCGGCATTCGAAACTTCGAACCCCGAGAGTAATATACGACTGCGGTCACATGAGGGTGGTCGCATGGACCTTGGCATAGCCGGGAGGGGATAAGACCAAAAAGGGCGCGAATTGGCACATCGTCAAATCAGTGATCAGGGATTCAAGAGGAGGAGAATTCTTGATGTCGGGGATGACGAAACCCTGAAACCCGAAATGAAATCGGGAAAAGGTCGCAGGCATGTACAAAGGCCGAGATAGGGAAAAGAGAAGGACCTGTGGATTGGGTTTTCATCAGATATTCCAGCAGGGAATCGAATGAGCTAATTCAGCTCGCTTGGTGATTGATCGATCCTGCGAGCGGACGTAGGGTGTGTTTGCGTCAAGTGGTATCAGAGCTTGATTCTCATTTGTATATTTCAGGTGAGGGAGGCATAAGAGATAGAGAGCACTCTGATACACACATCAAGTGGTATCAGAGCAAGAAATTTGTTTGTATATTTCAAGAAGGGGGAGAGACAAAAGAAGACAGAGCACTGGAGACTCGGTAAGAATTGTTCGCAGGTAGGCAACAATCCATAGATAGTCGGGAGGACTGTAGGATGAAGCTGGAAACACTCTTAGTGCAGAGTGACAGCAGCAGGTTTTCTAGGAAAGAAGACAGAGATAGCACCATGGTTACTGAAGGCCATAGGCATGCTGGGAAGAAAAGCAAGGCAAAAAAGCTTGCAGAAATGGATGAAGAGCTCGCTGAAATCAGGGCAGACATAGAAAATCTCAAACTGCGGATGCAGCAGAAAGCCAAGCTGAGATGGGTGTATGAGTGGCCCATGAAGAAGGCAAAAGAAAAATGGCCAGTCAAGGACTTGATGGTCAGAAGGTAGCGAAGGTTGTTAAGAGGATGGATGAGGTATGCGGAAAACCTCAATGGACCAGAAGAGGAAATGGTTTAGGTATGTGAACCAGAGACTGCGAGGGGTCTCAATGATGAGGAGAATGAATTGGAATCAGCTGAGGATATCAAGAACTGTCGGGAGGGTAGAGAAGAAATTCCCAATAGCAAGGTGGGTAACGAGATGAGATCACTGCGGGATGTCACAGACTGTCAGGAGGACAGCCAGGGAATTTCACATTGCCAGCTGGGCAATGAAATGAGGTTGCTGCAGGATCTTGAATACTGCCAGGAGGGCAGCAAAAGCATCTCGGATTGCCAGGTGGGCAGAGATAAGCATTCAAGACTATCTGAAAGTATCATGGACTCGGAGGTGAGTTCAATTCAGCAAGGAGTGCTTATGAAGATGCGATCAGTTGATCTCATGATTTTCCAGGAGAGCAGTGAATAGATCCCATATTGCCAGGTGGGCAGGGATGAGCCGATGAGTTGAAATCAGCCTGAGGAGCTGACAGAGCAGATGAGCTCAAAGGTGAGTTTGGATTAGCATGTGCAGCTAACAGAAGAGGACGATCTGAAGGACCTTATAATGATTGGGGGAATTCAGATATTCCTACCATTTGCCCAGGGGGAGGCAGAAGTCTGTGTTGCAGATGGTGCAGCAACAACAACAGAACAGTTAGTTGTGACTGTCAGGAAAGAAGAGGGATTGGAGCAGAGTTTGGAAGCTTCCCAAGCAGATGAAGAAGATGATAATTTTGAGGAATGTCTCAACGCTTTCATCCAGGAAGATGAGGAAGTTGTAGCACTGAAGCTGACAACAAAAGAAGCAGGAGAGGATGATGAACATTCTGAGGAATGGCTTAGTATTTTTATCCAGGAGATTGAAAAGATTGCAACCTAGGAGTTTGCAGCAGGAGAAGGAGAAGAAGTAGACAACATTTTCTTTGCTGATCTGTGGGAACAAATTGAAGCCCTGGAAAGAAGGGTAATAGTGCAAGGCATGCACATCCAACAGGTGAGGTTGGAAGTAGATAAAGAAGAAGGCATGGGAGGTTTCAGCGATCTGCCCATGTGCCAAAAAAATTTGCAGCTGAGGAGACTGCATGAATAGAGCCAGCCATTGGAGCAGCTGGATGGAGTGATCGACATGATGAAAGAGTTGATGATCCGAACAGCAGAAACTATCAACAAGGAGAGGCTGAGAAGAAGGAAGGAAGTAGTAGCGCAACAGCAGCAGCAGCAACATGATGGAGCAGAAGAACAGCTCCAAAGGATGATTTGGGATCCAGGAGGATTTCAACAGCTGGGATGGGAAGATCATGAGCAGGAGCTCATGAATTTTGCAACTGAGGAGTATGATGCAGGAGAATCTCTCCATGTCATCTAGCCAGCCAGCCAGCCAGCCACGTTGAGCACACGCATTCAATGCTGAAGAGAGGCGTATCCCTCATCTTTTATTTTGAATTGAATGTAATTTAATTGCTTACGTTGTTGAGCCATAGAGTCATTCCTTTGTGCAAGTATAGAATAGATCGGCCTTTAATGATTGTATGGCTGAGATATAGATCCAGATGCTGGACTAGATAGCCCATTCAATGCAATTGAATAGGGTAGGTAGATTGGAGGGAATATCTCGAAGAGCCCCCTCATGTAAAAAGAGGAATGGTATCTCTTTGGTACTAGGTTGGAATAGTTAGAAATCTGCGAGTAGAGAGCAGAAGAGAGAGGAGTCGAGACCTTGTTACAGGTCGTGCTCGGGAACACCTTGTAAATATAGGCGTTTGCCACATTTAATACAAATAGCAGTTTTTCCTGCATGACTATGTGTTAAATGAATGTATGTGAGTGTTCTTTTGTGTATGTTGTAGATGTATGTTGTGGGTTTTCATTTGCAGGAGTATGTTTGATTTCAGGTGAAGGTCTTTGAGGTTTCATGCCAGGAGGGCGTGACAGAGGACTGCGGTCTCTGAATACCGGTGCACTGAAGCACTTCTGAATTTCACAGGTTTAGACAATGACGTGTTGCGGCACAGGAACTGAAATCAACAACTCAGGGAAGACCTTTTAGGTTGTTGAACACCTCAGGAGGTAAGGCTGTGTAGGAGAGACACAGTTGTAGACAAAACTTAGCTGTGAGTTTTGTAAAGCTCTACCAAGTGGGAATTGAGCACAGGCACAAGGTGCAGTTGGAGGAACTCTGTTGTGAGTTCAGACAGAAGCCAGAATCACTGAGGATTCTGAGAGCTCTGCCAGGTGGGCATTGAGCAGGTGCATAGGTGCACATAAGGGGACAGAACTGTTGAACGTTCTGTGAAAAGATACTATGCCAGGTGGGCATTGAGACATTGTACAGACAGGCACAGGAGAAGAGAACTCGTTGCGTTCTGGAATTGAAGAAGAATCCACTGAGGGATCTTCACAGGGTTGTTGAACACCCTGCAGACTCAGCAAGAGGTTGCTTGAGAGAGAAATAGCCAGGAAGGCATTTCATTCTCCATCTGTGGGAGAATAAAGGAGAAGATAAAATCCCTTAGGGGTCTGAGCATGTGAGAAGCTTAGGAGAGACATCACCACGTGTGCGTGAAGACTCTGCGAAGGCGCAGAAGTCAAAGAATCCCTTAAGGATCCAAGGGGAAGCTCAGGAGGGTGAGTGCTTTCGGTGCACACAGTCATGACTGCAAGGAATGCAGGAGCTACAGGACCCTTTGAATGAGTTCTGAGTAACCAAAGCTCAGGAGGGACAGCGTTTTCATACGCGTGGCGAAGTTCAGAGTTGAAGAGCCGAATAAGAGGAGAACGAGGACAAAGGTAGAGGCCTTTGAGGAATTTGAAAATTCTTCCAAGTCCTGGAAAAAGGTGTGGCAGCTTAAGGGGGAGCACAGCAGCCATCAGATCTAGAACGTAATACACGACAGTCGTCGGATCGGTTGGAAGTTGCACGAGGTTTAACTTAGTGTACAGGAGGGTGAAAATCCTGAAGGACATCGGTGCTCGGGATATCGGGGATATTGAGGACGTGAGGAGAGTCACTTGACACCAGAAACCTCGAATTGGCGAGGTTTGATCTAAGTTGTTCGTTTGGGAGCGGACACGTGTCACGAGGTTACCCACATCGGGGACTTGGGCATAGGAGGTTGGAAGAGGAAGTCTTTCGACTTCATGAATGGTGAAAAAGCAAGAGCTCTGTGTCGTGGGGCCTATCTGACGTCACATCGAGATATCGACGCTCGGGATATCGAAGTTCTCGAGGTCGAGAAGTTGGGAAATCAGTATTGAAAGTCCCAAAATCACAAGATCGGATCAGGGCCGTCCATCTTTTGGGGATACGTGGCGAGGATCCAGACTATCGGGGGAAAGTCCCAATAGAAAGCCAAAATTGGCGCATCGGGGATTCGGCATTCGCGAATCCTAAGGGAAATACTTCCGGAGCATCAGAAGTCGCAAAATCCCGATGAGGTGACAGGGTGTGGAGAAGTCAACTCGTGCGTGTGTCGGATAATTGGCATATCAGCATTTCGCTCATCGGTATATCGAGGATCCAGGGGACGGAAGGTTGGACGCTTGGGTCGCGAAACCTTGATAGGAGATAAGACTGCGGTCTTATGGGATAGCGGTCACATCGACTAGGAGCTTAGCCAGGAGGGCTAACGCGTAAAGGGAACGTATCGCGATTCGGAGGATCGCGAGTGTTATAACCCTAAATTGCACTATTCATGCTTACCTGGCATCAGGCCAACTCATTTCCCTTCATTACCAAAGCCATGTTGAACAAACTCCTCAAAAACCTCTTAAAACAAGTAGCCCGCGCCCTAACCTATCACTGGGCGTGGTTGAACGCTGGCAGGCCTTATACAGCACGTGTTGGACCGCGGGCTAGCCCACTACAGTTCGCGGTTACCTAACAAAGAAAAAAATCAGGAAATTTTCCGTCGGGACGAAAAGATTTGGGTCAGTTAACTGGAACTCCCAGCCATGCATGGTCGAGAGTTCGTCTAAAACCCTAGCTCCTTCTAGCCTATAAAAGAAGGGGTAGGGGTACTATTCAAAGGAGGAAAAATCATAGGAAAGAAACTCTGCCCAATTGTCGAATCCATTTTGTCCCAATCCTTTATCCTTTCCTCAAGCTTTAGGAGAATTCAAGCAAAGCAGTTGGAGGACAAAGAAGAGGAGGAGCCCAGGATCAGGATCGAGGAACGGTGGCCGGTCTCAGTAATCATTGTAAGTTGGTTCATATGAGATTAATAAAAAAGATGATTTTCCCGTCCCAAATACATGAGTCTAATATGTTTTATGTGATTTTTGTTTAATCTCTAACCCTCTAGTATAATAATAGCATGCATGCATAGTTTTGTCTTGATTGCAGGATCGCTTTTTGGAAGGAGCAGCAGAATCAAGGAGATAAATTTCAACGAAGGATCTACACCAACCGTCGATAAAAAGGTTAGTTGGTTCTTCCCTTGTTTGCTTGTGAAAAAGGGTTTTAGGTTGGGGTAGAAGGTTAAAAGTTATTTTCTGAAGGGTCATGATCTGCATGCAAGTTTAAGCCCTAGCTTGTTAGTCTGTAGGGTAGAATACCCCACAACAGAATTGGCAACTCCACTGGGGAGATTTTACTCTTAGGGTTTCCGGATTTCATTGAAGGTTTTTTGGGTAGTTCAAAGAATAGAGTTTATGTTTCTTTGTTGTTTTTGTTTTCTGTTAAGTCAAAAGCTAGCAGGGAACCTGGTTATCAATACCATTTTTTCCTTGACTGTTGCATGACTTTTATTCTCGGGACACACAGAGGTACTCGCGGCCTGCATAAGCCCTGCCCGCGGGTAACCCGCGCCCTAACCTTCTACAACCCGCGGTTGACCGCCTGCTGTAGTGGTTTCAGTAGCGTGTAAGAGTCCAGGAAGCTTAAGAGGCAGTCTCCTCTTCCCTGTCAGAAGTTTACCTTCTCAGGGGGATTTCTGGATCCTTTTTGGGTCTTGATTGGTTTACTGTCTTGCTTTCAGTCAGCCTTATTGTATTGGTTGTCCTTTGCATTTGTTTTCCTTTTTTGAAAATTTTCTTTTTCTGTTGAAATAGAAGCATCCAAGCCTTTAGGAGACCCTGGTTGTCAATATCAGAGGCCTCTTTCAGGTCTAGGCTGGTTGTGTTTGATTCTTTCTTAGATTTTATACATACCCGCGGGCTGCTTCAGTTCTGAGCGCGGGTACCCGCGTGCTATTATAGCTCAGCACACGGTTGAACGCGTGTTATCTTGGTGACAGTCGCGGGCCTGTCTGGTTGCTTTTCAGCCTAGGCGGGGCATTCATCCCCTCCTGTGGTGATAAGAGCTCCTTTCAGGGTTTGGAGTCTGGAGGGGCACAGTCAGTAAGTTAGGGCCTCATATCCTTAGCTTGTGTTTGTTAGTTGATGTTTTGATAGAAAAGACAAAAGAGAAAAAATATTCGTTTTATGGTTTTTAGGCAAGTGTTAGAGTCGGTGTTGTTGTGATTGCTTTGTTGCATTTTTGTGCTTTGATTCTGTTTGTGATCTGCACTTTAAGCCAGAGTTTTCTTTTCATTCTCTTGGTTTTGTTCTTGTCAACATTTTTCCTTGTTGTGTTATTTTACAACGAAATAAAAAACAATTTCTTGTTTCATTTTCTTCTTGGTTTGAAGATTGAGTTGTTGCATTAGTAGCTAGGAAAGAAGTCTTTTTGCATAAGTTCTTGTAGTGCATTTCGGGTATAAGTAGCTCGCAGATCTGAGCGAAAGTTCTCCTTATTTACTGCATGAAATTTTAGTAAATTTGAAAAAGAAAAGAAATCTTTCATTGAAAAGTTACTGGTTTTGCATTTTAGTAAAAGTTTGTTTTCACGCATTTTTGTTCATTTTTCTTTGAGTATTTTTACACACCATCAGTTTCACTTTCGTACCTTGTGACTTAAAAAGCCCATTAAAAGCAACGCTAATTAAAATCAAATAGACTTTTCTATTTGTAGGGTGCATACACTAGCTCAGGAATAGGGCCTTGGAATAGGTTGGAGAGTAAATTCTCCAAGGCCACCCAAACCAAACATTGGAGTCGGTCAATAGGGAGTGTAGAAGTCCAGTTACGGAAAGTTATCCGGGACCCCCCTCTAACACAGGGGCTAAACACAAGGTCGTGTAAGGAAAGGCAGCGGAGATAACCCCTCCAAAGCTGGACCGAGCGTTGTGGAGAACACATATCGAGGATTTGTTAAGGGATTTTGTCGTTTTCATTTGCCACGGAGCTTCATGGGTCTCGAATCCGTTCGAGGTCCTCAGTTGTCTTCCAGACCATTTTCTCTCGATACCCTTGACAGGTTTCAGGCTTGATACCCTGCTCATTGTGGTCTACCCAACTGCCGACTGTACCCGCCTGGTGACTGTTCACGTGCTGGCAAACTAGTTGCCAATCTTTTCTAGGGACATACACAGGTGACTGCGGGGGTATACCGTGGTACCTAGGACAGACATCGGGCCACGCTTTGCACAGTATAACTAGAGGGTGCTTCCATATTCGAGTTGCACTTGCACCGGTAAGTTGCTCTAGTGTTGGTTGTTGTAACTGTTCTTCCAACTAGTTTAGTGCTTGCTTGATTTATCTTCTAGGGGCTTTCCTTTAGCGAGTGTTACTGTTTGTTCGTGTAGAATACCTTAGCGTGTCGTGAATATTCTCACACAGTGGACGATTCAGAGCTCCGCCGGTCACGAAGGCTTCTGGGCCTGCCGCCGGTTATACTGGAGCCACCCCCGCCACCACTGAGGCGGAAGCTGGACCATCAAGGGTCTTTCGAAGCAACTGGGGCTTTTGAGCCCGAACAACTTCCCGAGGAATCGACTACCAATCTTGGATTGGTTGAAACCTCCAACACTGATATTTGGACACCGGTTATCATACCAGTCCAATTTACCGAATTCCTGTCAGTGCCACATATAGCTATGGCAACAGACGCTGCTACTTCCTCCGAGAATTCTTCCATTCCCATCACTGTTGCTACCACAGGAGAAGCTTCTCCTAACTTGCCTTTGTCGGTGGTCCGGGCCACCACAGTCTCGGCCGCAACTACGTCGCACAGTGGACCGACCCCATTTATCGTGGCGGCCACACCTCCTTACACACCTAGTGCGACAGGTGCTCCGTTTTCATACGGTATGCCTAGTTTAGGTACAAGTCCTGTACTCACTTCCTCCACTTTACAGACTTTGGGTCTGGGGGCAGGGAGCTCTAACGCTCCCCTGCAAGGTCAACCAGGGGGCATTCCTTCCCCTTTCAATGCTTTTCCTTACGTTGGAGGTCACATCCCTCCTTCATCCCCTTCGCTTGGTGGTCCGCATCAGCAGTCCGCCGGGCAGCCTACACATACGATTCCATTTGGAGCAGGGATTCAAGGAACACCTGCGCAAACTCAGCTGGTAGGTTCATCACCGTTCGTTTGGAACGGGACGTTTGGTAATAGCACGTTCGCATCCGCTTCTTTCCCAGCTGGGGGCATGCCCATTTTTGGACAATCTACACCGGCACAGGGTACTATTCCTGCGCTGGGGGCACATATACCTGGACCTTGGAACTCAAGACAAGGATCCGTTCCTTCATCGGGAATGCCGATCTGGGGTAATTCTTTCCACAGTCACTGGAACCCCGGACAGACTTCTATGCCTCTCCCGTCGGGACCGGCATGGGGTAATCCTTCCCAAAGTCTGTCGAACATGATGAATGCCCAACATCCTATGTCCTTCATGGCGAATCAGCCAATGATGTCTCCTCAGATGCAAAACCCTTACGCTGGTCAGGGAGATGGTTTCTACCAGAACCCCGGCCAGCAACCAAACTTTTCCTAGCAACCTGGTGCCAGTCAAACTCCAGGACCCCTTTATCCAGGCTATCAGCAGCAACCAAAACTACCATTTTTGGCGATGTTACACTTGCCGGATTTGACACGGTTGTTAAATGATCCCATCTTTCACGATCCATGTTGGCCTCCTATGCCAACAAAGTTGCCTTCGGACATCCCAAAGTTCAAGGCCAAGCCTAACGAAGATCCAGGTGATCACGTGACTACCTTCCACCTTTGGTGTTCATCGAACTCACTGAAAGATGACTCCATCTAGTTGCGATTGTTTCAACACACTCTTATTGGGAGCGGCGTGAAATGGTACATAGAGCTTGATCGTTCACGATACTCTTCTTTTGGCGAACTGGCGATGGTCTTCCTTAACCATTTCCAGTTACCTGTGAGATACGACGCTGGCACAGAATTGCTAGCCAATTTCGAGTAGACGACAGCGGACCATATCTCGTATCACATTCGAGAGTGGCGACGTCGAAAGAGTCTGATCAAAGTACCTGTCCCACCAGCATTCCTGCTGGAGTGGTTCATTAATTCCTTGGTCCCACAGTTGTCCAAAGACGTCGCAACGTCTGGATTTTTCTCTGAAGAAGACGCCATTATGCGAGCTCAACAGTTTGAGCTTATCTATTCTCAGTCCGGTTTGTTATACAACATCTTACCAGATGCACCATGTTCGATATTGGAGAAAACCAGACAGAGAGCCGGACCACATGCCGACGGTATCATTGGTTTGGCACAAACCAAGCCCGCAGAGCAATTGACAAAACAATTGCAACAGTTAGATCTACAACACTCAGCGGCCAGCCAGACTACTGCTTTGGCTGCTCCTCCTACTCAAACGTCGGAAGTACATTCCGTACAGACGACTAACCCAAAGGCCAACCAGCAGCCTGAAGGAAAGAAAAAACAACACAAGAAGAGTAAGGGGGATAAGAAACCAAACGATAATGCAGGCGAGGGCACCATGGAAAAGAAGAGGGCGAGGTATCCATGCAACCTATGTGCGGAAGACCACCCAACCCATTTATGCCCTCGACTTGCAGAGGCCCAGAAGTTTGTCACACAGCAACAACAAGCTGTGTTGACTAATCCCTTTCAGCATGGGAAGAATTTAACTCAAGCCTCTGCAAGTGGCGAAGGGGGCAGCCAGGAAAACTACCCTCCTCCAAATAATCCTTCTTCCGTGAACGTATATATGGTGAAAAGTGATGCTTTCATAACGACTAGAGAACACGACTATAGCAAACCAAGTGCCTCTGATAAGGGCAAAGAAGTCGAGATCCCATCTCTTCCTCTACAGATTGATAAGACGTTGGGTGAAACAATGACACGCATTCCAAAAGGTGCGTTTAAGAGGGCTTCTCACAATCCAAACGCAAGGGCCGCCTAGAACTACTCTGTGGTGGAGGATTTGTCGCAAACCCCTTGTGCTATGTCTACTTTGGAGGTCCTCCAAAGTTGCCCTGCTCAGAGAAAATCCTTGTTGAATGATTTAGGCTCTACCGAGACTTGTAACCCGGGTACCATCATGTTAGATACGACTGACTTGAAACCTCGTCTGCCTTACCACGTCGCGTTTCAGATAGTAGTGGCTCACCCCACGAAAACTTTTACACGAAATATTTACCGCACGGTGGTCGACGAGGGCGCTTCAACTTGCGTTATGTTGTTAGCATGTTGGAAAGCCATTGGTCAGCCCGAGTTGTCTCCATCACCTACTCTCCTCACTGCGTTCGACGGTCGTTCGTTCCGACCACATGGAATCATTCCTTCTTTCCCTGTGCAGTTAGGGGGAAAGACCGTGTGCATCTAAGTAGAGGTGGTCGATGCCCCCATCGACTACAATCTCTTGTTAGGTCGTAGTTGGAATTATGCTATGCAAGCCATGGTTGCTACAATCTTCCAAGTCTTATTGTTTCCACATGAAGGCCGGATAGTGACCATTGATCAGTTGTCTTTCTCTCAACTTGACCCAGCCTTGGGGGCATCCACAGTTCCCATGGTAGATAATCCTCAAGTCGGTTTCGTTAACATAGGAGTTGGTTTGTGCCCATCTTTGATGGGTACTTTCGATTACCCACATCCTCAAGGCGATGTCAAGTTTATATCAACTCACCACAAGGCTGAGATTTTCCATGTTTCGTCGTTCCGCACAACTTACTTTGAAGATTCGTGGATTCTTCCTTCCCCATCAGACATGATGGATGCGACAGGGCACCCCGGCATGTCCATGCCCTTGTCGGCTGCTGAAGTAGTGTACTCTTTAGTCCAGCAAGCTTCAGCTACTCCCGATCCAACTACCGCACAAGAGTTGGATCCGCTTCCAGAGCCTATCTGGGCTCAGGATTCTCTTGTTGACAACGATTCGTTAGATTTAGTCTTGCCTTCAGATAAAGCTATAATCAAAGCAATGACTGGTCTGGACAAACCCTGGGATGATCTTCATCACAGATCATATTTCCTCCCAGAGTTACGCCGAATCGAAGCAGGAGAATTCACTATCACCATGACAGGAGATCAGCCTTGTCCCATTAACATCTTAGCTACAAAGGATATTTATGCTGAGGGCAATATGGCGACTATCGCTGAAACGATACCTATCAATATCTCTCGAAACCCCGGCATTGTGGAGAATGTCTTCATCGGAGCGGATTTCTCCCCTGAAGAGATTCAGATTTACACGGATCTGTTTAAATAATTCCGCGATGTTTTTGCCTGGTCCTATGAGGAAATGCCAGGCATCGATCCGAAAATTGTTGAACATGAGATCACTACTTATCCAGACGCGAAGTCTGTTCGACAGAAACTTCGTCCAATTAATCCTAGGAAAGCAGCAGCTATCAAAGTTGAGGTTGAGAAATTGCTTAAGGCAGGGTTCATATACCCTATTCACTTGACTCAATGGGTGTCAAATCTCGTGCCAGTCGATAAGAAACAAGGCATGATTCGTGTCTGTACCGATTTCCGTGGTTTAAATAAGGCATGTCCAAAAGACAATTATCCAACCCCATTCATCAACCAGATCATTGATGAGTGCGCCGGTTGTGAAGCCTTTTCATTCATGGATGGTTTCTCGGGCTATAACCAAATCCAAATCAAACCTGAGGACCAACACAAAACGGCATTCATTTGTCCGTGGGGTACATTCGCCTATCGAAAAATGCCTTTTGGTCTCAAGAATGCTGGAGCTACTTTCCAGTCGGCCATGTCTTTTGCGTTTCATGACCTCAAACACATAGTCGAGGCCTATCTCTATGATCTAGCATCACGCTCTCGCAAGCGAAAGGATCATCCTACGCACCTCCGACTAATCTTTGAACGCTGTCGCTACTTCCGGATTCGCTTGAATCCCAACAAGTGTAGCTTTTACGTCACATCAGGACGATTGTTAGGTTTCATAGTTTCAACAACGGGGATCATGGTCGATCCTCTCAAGGTGGAGGCAATAGTCCAGTTGCCCCCCCCACGCACAATTTTACAACTTCAAAGT
>ML790123.1:0-31121 GCA_009831015.1 Picea engelmannii | reverse complement strand
TACACCAACCGTCGATAAAAAGGTTAGTTGGTTCTTCCCTTGTTTTCTTGTGAAAAAGGGTTTTAGGTTGGGGTAGAAGGTTAAAAGTTATTTTTTGAAGGGTCATGATCTGCATGCAAGTTTAAGCCCTAGCTTGTTAGTCCATAGGGTAGAATACCCCACAACAGCGAGTCTAGGGAGCATGTGAGTTTCGGAATTCGAAACTCCGAACCCCGATAGTAATATATGACTGCGGCCACATGAGGGTGGTCGCATGGACCTTGGCATAGCCGGGAGGGCATAAGACCAAAAAGGGCGCGTATTGGCGCATCGGCAAATCAATGATCGGGGATTCAAGAGGAGGAGAATTCTTGACGTCGGGGATCATGAAACCCTGAAACCCGAAATGAAATCGAGAAAAGGTCACAGGCGCGTGCAGAGGCCAAGACAGGGAAAAGAGAAGGACCTGTGGATCAGGTTTTCATCAGAGATTCCAGCAGGGAATCGAATGATCTAATTCAGCTCGCTTGGTGATTGATCGATCCTGTGAGAGGACGTAGGGTGCATTTGCATCAAGTGGTATCAGATCTTGATTCTCGTCTGTATATTTCAGGCGAAAGAGGTGTAAGAGATAGAGAGCACTCTGATACACACATCAAGTGGTATCAAAGTGAGAACTCTATTTGTATATTTCAAGCAGGGGGAGAGACAAAAGAAGACAGAGTGTTGGAGACTTTGTAAGAATTGCTCCCAGGTAGGCAACAATCCATAGACAGTCGGGAGGACTGTAGGATGAAGCTGGAAACACTCTTAGTGCGGAGTGATAGTAGCAGGTTTGCTAGGAAAGTAGACAGAGACAACACCATGGTTACTAAAGGCCATAGGCATGCTGGGAAGAAAAGCAAGGCAGAAAAGCTTATAGAAATGGATAAAGAGCTCACTGAAATCAGGGTAGACATAGAAAATCTCAAACTGGGGATGCAGCAGAAAGCCAAGCTGAGATGGGTGTATGAGTGGCCCATGAAGAAGGCAAAAGAAAAATGGACAGTTAAGGAGTTGATGGTCAGAAGGTAGCGAAGGTTGTTAAGAGGATGGATGAGGTATGCGGAAAACCTCAATGGACCATAAGAGGAAATGGTTCAGGTATGTGAACCAGAGACTGCGAGAGGTCTCAATGATGAGGAGAATGAATTGGAATTAGCTGAGGATCTCAAGAACTTCTGGGAGGAAAGAGAAGAAATTCCCAATTTCCAGGTGGGTAACGAGATGAGATCACTGTGGGATCTCACAGACTGTCAGGAGGACATCCAGGGAATTTCACATTTCCAGTTGGGCAATAAAATGAGGTCACTGTGGGATCTCGAAGACTTCCAAGAGGGCAGCAGAAGCATCTCGGATTGCTAGGTGGGCAGACATAAGCATTCGAGACTATCTGAAAGTCTCATGGACTCGGAGGTGAGTTCAATTCAGCAAGGAGTGCTGATGAAGATGGGATAAGTTGATCTCATGATCTGCCAGGAAAGCAGTGAACAGATCCCATATTGCCAGGTGGGCAGGGATGAGCCGATGAGTCAGAATCAGCCTGAGGAGATGACAGAGAAGATGAGCTCAAAGATGAGTTTGGATTAGCATGTGCAGCTGACAGAAGAGGAGGTTCTGAAGGACCTTCTAATGATTGGGGGAATTCAGATATTCCTACTATTTTCCTAGCGAGAGGCAGAAGTCTGTGTTGCAGATGGTGCAGCGACAGCAACAGAACAGTCAGTTGTGACTGTCAGGAAAGAAGAGGGATTGGAGCAGAGTTTGGAAGCTACCCAAGCAGATGAAGAAGATGAGCATTCTGAGGAATGTCTCAACGCTTTCAGCCAGGAAGCTGAGGAAGTTGTAGCACTGAAGCTAACAGCAAAAGCAGTAGGAGAGGATGATGAACATTCTGAGGAATGGCTCAGTATTTTCAGCCAGGATACTGAAAAGACTGCAACCTGGGAGTTTGCAACAAGAGAAGGAGAAGAAGCAGACAGCATTTACTTTGTTGATCTGTGGGAACAAATTGAAGCCCCAGAAAGAAGGGTAATAGTGCAAGGCGTGCACATCCAACAGGTGAGGTTGGAAGTAGATAAAGAAGAAGGCATGGGAGGTTTCAACGATTTTCCCATGTGCCAAAAAAAAACTCAACTGAGGAGACTGCATGAACAGAGCCAACCATTGGAGAAACTAGATGGAGTGATCGACATGATCAGAGAGCTGATGATCCGAACAGCAGAAACTATCAGCAAGGAGAGGCTGAGCAGAAGGAAGGAAGCAACAACAGGATGGAGCAGAAGAACAGCTCCAGAGGATGATTTGGGATCCAGGAGGATTTCAATAGCTGGGATGGGAATCTCATGAGCAGGAGCTCATGAATTTTGCAGCTGAGGAGTATGATGTAGGAGCATCTCTCCACATTAGCCAGCGATCTAGTTAGCCACGTTGAGTGCACGCATTCAATGTTGAAAAGAGGCGTAGCCCTCATATTTTATTTTGAATTGAATGTAATTTAATTGCTTAGGTTGTTGAGCCATAGAGTCGTGCCTTTGTGCAGGCGTAGAATAGATCATCCTTTAATGATTGTATGGCTGAGATCTAGATCCAGATGCTAGACTAGACAGCCCATTCAATGCAATTGAATAGGGTAGGTAGATTGGAGGGAAGAGCTCGAAGAGCCCCCTCATGTAAAAAGAGGAATGGTATCTCTTTGGTAGTAGGTTGGAATAGTTAGAAATCTGTGAGTAGAGAGCAGAAGAGAGAGGAGCCGGGACCTTGTTACTGGTAGTGCTCGGGAACACCTTGTAAATATAGGCGTTTGCCACATTTAATACAAATAGCAGTTTTTTCCTACATGACTATGTGTTAAATTAATGTCTGTGAGTGTTCTTTTGTGTATGTTGTAGATGTATGCTTTAGGTTTGCATTTGCAGGAGTATGTTTGATTTTAGGTGAAGGTCTTTGAGGTTTCATGCAAGGAGGGCATGATAGAGGACTGCAGTCTATGAATACCGGTGCACTGAAGCACTTCTGAATTCTGCGGGTTCAAACAAGGACGTGTTGCGGCACAGGAACTAAAATCAACAACTCAGGGAAGACCTTTGAGGTTGATGAACACCTCAGGAGGCAAGGCTGTGTAGGAGAGACACAGTTGCAGACAGAACTTAGCTGTGAGTTCTGTAAAGCTCTACCAAGTGGGAATTGAGCACAGGCACAAGGTGCAGTCGGAGGAACTCTGTTGTGAGTTCAGACAGAAGCCAAAATCACTGAGGATTCTGAGAGCTCTGCCAGGTGGGCATTGAGCAGGTGCATAGGTACACAGAAGGGTACAGAACTACTGAACGTTCTGTGAAAAGATACTCTTCCAGGTGGGCATTGAGAGAGAACACCCTCCAGACTCAGCAAGAGGTTTCTTGAGAGAGAAATAGCCAGGAAGGCATTTCATTCTCCATCTGTGGGAGAAGAATGGAGAAGATAAAATCCCTTAGGGGTCTGAGCATGTGAGAATCTCAGGAGAGACAGCACCGCGTGTGCGTGAAGACTCTGCAGAGGCGTAGAAGTCAAAGAATCCCTTAAGGATCCAAGGGGAAGCTCAGGAGGGCGATTGCTTTCAGTGCACACAGTCGTGACTGCAAGGAGTGCAGGAGCTACAGGACCCTTTGAATGAGTTCTGAGTAACCAAAGCTTAGGAGGGACAGCGTTTTCATACGTGTGGCAAAGTTCAGAGTCGAAGAGCCGCATAAGAGGAGAATGAGGACAAAGGTTGAGGCCTTTGAGGAATTTGAAAATTCTTCCAAGTCTTGGAAGAAGGCATGGTAGCTTAAGGGTGAGCACAGCAGCCGTCAGATCTAGAACGTAATACCCGACAGTCGTCGGATCGGTTGGAAGTTGCACAAGGTTTAACTTCGTGTACAGGAGGGTGAAAATCCCTAAGGACATCGGTGCTCAGGATATTGGTGATATCTAGGACGTGAGGAGATTCACTCGACACCAGAAACCCCGAATTTGTGAGGTTTGATCTAAGTCGTTCGTTTGGGAGCGGACGCGTGTCATGAGGTTACCCACATCGGGGACTCAGGCATCGGAGGCTGGAAGAGGAAGTCTTTCGACTTCACGAGTGGAAAAAAAAAGAGAGCTCTGTGTCGTGGGGCCTAGCTGACGTCACATCGGGATATCGGAGTTCTCGAGGTCGAGAAGTCGGGAAGTCGGTAGCGAAAGTCTCGAAATCGCGAGATCGGATCAGAGCCATCCATCTGTTGGGGATACATGGTGATGATCCATACTATCGGGGGAAGGTCCCGATAGAAAGCCAAAATCGGTGCATCGGGGGTTCGGCATTTATTAAATCCTGAGGGCAAGACTTTTGGAGCATCAGAAGTCGTGAAATCCCGACGAGGTGACAGGGTGTGGAGAAGTCAACTCGCGTGTGTGTCGGATAATTGGCATATCGGCATTTCGCTCATCGGTATATCGGGGATCCAAGGGACGGAAGGTTGGACGCTTGGGTCGCGAAACCTCGATAGGAGATAAGACTGTGGTCTTATGGGATATCGGTCACATCGACCAGGAGCTTAGCCAGGAGGGCTAACGCGTAAAGGGAACGTATTGGGATTCAGAGGATCGTGAGTCAAGGGAGCATGTGAGTTTCGGCATTCGAAACTCCGAACCCCGATAGTAATATATGAATGCGGTCGCATGAGGGTGGTCACATGGACCTTGGCATAGTCGGGAGGGGCTAAGACCAAAAAGGGCGCGTATTGGTGCATCGGCAAATCAGTGATCGGGGATTCAAGAGGAGGAGAATTCATGATGTCGGGGACCACGAAACCCCGAAACCCGAAATGAAATTGGGAAAAGGTCACAGGCGCGTGCAGAGATCGAGACAGGGAAAAGAGAAGGACCTTTGGATCGGGTTTTCATCAGATATTCCATCCGGGAATCGAATGAGATAATTCGGCTCTCTTGGTCATTGATCGATCCTGTGAGCGGACGTAGGGTGCGTTTGCATCAGAAACCAGAAAGGTATAGTCCCCCTGATTTTCGTTCCAATTTTTCTTTATCTATTACTGATGATGATCCCAGAACTGTTAGGGAAGCAGTGAATTAAGAGGATAGTAAACTCTGGAAGAAGGCCATGGTTGAAGAAATGGATGCCTTGGATAAGAATGAGGCATGGGATATAGTTGAGTTTCCAGCTGGAAGGAAATATGTTGGTAGCAATTGGTTGTTTAAGAATAAGTTTAATGCAGAAGGAAAAGTGGAGAAATACAAAGCACGTTTAGTAGAAAAATGTTATTCCTGGGTAGAGGGAATTGACTTTGGTGAGATTTTTTCTCATGTTGCTAAGTTAACTTCTATTAGATTTATTTTATCTATTGTTTTTGCTTTTGATCTTGAAGTGGAATAGATGGATGTAAAGACAACATTCCTACATGGGGATCTGGAAGATGAAATCTACATGAATCAACCAAAAGGATTTGTAGTGAAGGGAAAGAAAGGTTTGGTCTGTAAGAAAAAGAAGTCATTATGTGGTCTGAAGCAATCACCTAGGATGTGGTACCAAAATTTTGACACATACATCATTGGATTGGGATTTGTGAGAAGCAGGATTGATCACTGTGTATATTCCAAGAAGGTTGGTAATCACTTCATTTATGTGTTGTATGTTGATGACATGTTGTTGGTAGGAAATAAAATGGATGTTATCAAGGAGGTGAAATCACAGCTATCCTCCAAATTTGACATGAAGGATCTCGGTGCTGCTAACTTCATTATGGGAATAGAGATTAAAAGAGATCATGCAAACATGAAACTCTGGTTGAATCAAAGAAAATATGTTGAGACGATATTGCAGAGGTTTAATATGCATGGAAATAAACCAGTCAAGGTTCCTATTCCTATAGGTGTAAATTTATCTGCAGATCAGTGTCCCAAGACACATGAAGAAGAAGAGGACATGTCCCATGTTTTGTATGCCAGTGCAGTTGGCATTTTGATGTATGAAATGGTTTGTACTAGACTGTACATTGCACATGTAGTGGGAGTTTTGAGTAGGTATATGTCAAAACCAGGGAAGGAGCATTGGACAACAGTAAAGAGGGTCTTCAAGTATTTATGTGGCACTACCAATTATGTATTGTGCTACGAAGGAAGACCAGGATTGGATAGAGTGGTGGACATACATGGCTTTCTTGATGCACACTGGGCTGGAGATATGGAGCGTAGAAGATCTACAAGTGGGTATGTGTTTAACCTATTTGGAGGAGAAATCAGTTAGATGAGCAGAAGACAGGCTATAGTGGCACTCTCAACTACAGAAGTTGAATACATGGCAGCCACTCATGCAAGCAAGGAAGTAGTATGGTTACAGTGATTGTGTTCAGGTATTGGGTTGGTACAACAAGCAGTGAGATTAGATTGTGACAGTTAGAGTGAAAAATTCCTAGCAAAGAACCCAGCTTATCATTCGAAGACAAATCATATTGATGTTCAGTATCACTTTGTGAGAGACGTGGTTGAAGAAAAGAAGGTGTTGCTACAAAAGATTGACACTTTGAAGAATGTTGCAGATTCATTGACAAATTATGTGAGCACAGAAAAGTTCTCCTGGTGTAGAGTAAAAATGGGAATTTTTGCCCTGTATTGTTGACTATATAATCCTGTGGAACCTTGGATGCAAAGAAAACAACAAGTGGGATAATGTTGGTTATGTGTTATATTATTTTCATGTGTGTGTGTGGGCGCGTCAGATTCGAAAATTGCGTCTGACGATCCCTCTAGTAGTGCTCCTTGTTTCATGTGCGTCGGGATCTTCCTAGGGGGGTCCCAAGGGGGGCAAGGTATGCCCCCCTTGTTACGCGCAGCATTCAGGGAAGCATCCCGAAAATCTTTTTTGGGCGTTTTGCTATTTTAGTAGATTTTGCTATTTTTAGCGGTTTTCTAAATTAATCCTGGATTAAGAGATTAGGGTTTTGGTATCTATGGAATACCTAAAAACATTGTATGTATATATATATATATACATATTGTATGGTGAATGGTGAAATTAATACAATTAGGCATTGAATGGTTTTCTCCCGATTAAGGGTTTCCGGTATAAATCTTTGTGTACTATGTGTATGAGCCATTGATTAATTTTTATTTGCTTAAGAATCTATATGCATTGCTTTAATTCACAGGTTCAAAACTTACAGTAAAGTTATTATTGAGTTGTTTCAACTGTGCAATATCTACAGAATGCCACTCTAGTTGTTTGATCCGATTCGTAGGATGGTTGTCCTTCAACCTCAATAACCACTCCTACAACAGATTCAAGAATTCGCAGAAAAATACTTCATGCAATTCACTAAACCATGGTATTCTTCTCCAAGGCATCCATCTCTTCAACCATGGTCTTCTTCTAGAGTTTACTATCCTCTGAATTCATTACTTCCCTGACATTGTTGGGATGATCATCAATAATAGATAAAGAAAAATTATAAAAAAAATCAGGTGGACTATACCTCTATGGTTTCCTTCTTTCCCTCACTGATATCCTCAATATTGGGGTATGAGGTTCTTTTTCTTCTGATTCATCCTCTTTTGTTGAATCATATTTTGGATCATCCAAATAAAACTCTATTTTCTTAGGTTCTTCTTCCCTTGGTAGGAATTCCTATTTGGGAACATCTTTAACCTATCTAAAAACAACATCTAGAATGTAAACAATATTCTTAGTTTATGGGTTTCAAAGCTTATAACCTTTCATACCCTCTTTGTAACTAATAAATATACATTTTTCATCTTTATTATCCAACTTACTCCAATTTTCCTTTGTAACATGTACATAAGCATCATAACCAAACACTCTGAGATGTTCAAGAGAGGGTTTCTTACCAATCCATACCTCATGTGGAGTTTTTTCCACCAACGCTGATGAGGGTGATATATTTACTAAGTCGAGTATTTCACTAGATCTCATAAATTTTGAGTCGAGTCTTTCACTAGATCTCGTAAACCTTCATTTCATCTTCCTGTGTCAGTTGATCCTCTTTCTTCCTCTGGTTAACATTTTCCTATTAGTAACTAGGAGTCTATTGGGTATACAAATTGGTGTTAGGAGAAGAGTCGGTGGATGAAACAAAGATTTGTGGGGAAGATCTCCAATCTCTAGACATCATGTTGGAGCAAAGCCACTAGCTTCCATCACACAACTCGGGGAAAAGTACCAACTATCCATGGGTCCCGTTTGAAACCTTTGGACATTATGTTGGGAAGTTCTGAGCTTAGTCTTTGTTCTTTCTCATGCTCATTAAAACATGAGAATAGGTTACTGAGTACACTTTTATCTCTTTTTAGGACTCGCAAAATCTATGCGAAAAATGAACTCTTTGAAGTCTCCTTTAATATCTTTTCAGACTCCCTAAACATGAAAATATTTTTGAGTGAACTTACTTCCTTTCACAGTCTTTAAAAGGTTTGAAAAGACGTATTTCGAGTGGTAGTTTATTTTTTTTTTGGCCTCGTGAGACTAATTACTAAAAATGACTACTCTAATCAAGCATGATTAGAAGAGTTCTCCCCTATATTGTTTTACACTTTTTTCGGTCTTGGGAGACTAAATTTACAAAAAAATCATCCATGGAGTCGTCTTTAAGTTCTTTTCAGACTCTCTAAACGTGAAAAAAACCACTGATTTTACCTTCTTTGGGCTTGTGAAATTATGCATCGAAGGACCTATGTGCGTCCAATCTCTAGGACCCATATGGGACCAAACCCCTCCTTCCTCAGGTTCGTTAAAAATATGTCAAGGGACTCATCCGAAGGATGAGATGTACCAAGCATTTGTTATCCTCCTTGAGCTCATTAAAAAATAAAGAGGTACTCATCTATCTTGATGGGGGGGAAATTGAAGGAAGTGGGTCAAGCTTTTTTGGAATCCTTTATGGCAGTTATTGTCGCCCTTGAACATGGTACTTGTTTGTGTCTCATCTTACAGTTGAGTAATCTATTTGTCTCTAAGTCATACCAATTCCATGTGTCGTTCTAATTTTTCGTTCTAGTCGAAGAGTGCTCTTATTTTCTGCCACATTATGTTCTTGCTACTCATTGAGTAAATGATTCCAAGTGAGTTTTCGTGCTTCATAATGTTCAAGGGAAGTTTCACTTCAAACCATCCATCTACAGTGTTACCAATTTTTTTTTCCTGTGTTAGTCCATACTCATTCGATCTACCATCTCACATCACTTTCCTGTGTCAGTTTCGTGTTGATGATGAGGGATACATCATGGCCCTCCTTCGACAAGTTTGTTCTTGTTGACTTCAACACATTATCCAAGAATTAGACTTAGAAACCAGTTAGTACCTTGGTACCTGCATTCCTCAATGGAAGGGCTCCTCACTTCCGAAAATAGGTTTACATCATTGACCTTTGATTAGATGATTCCAAACATTTTTGACCTCAACTCATTTATTCACATTCGCTAGAATGTACTAGGGTACTTTGGGAGTCATTATCATCATTGGTGATTTTCCTCACACTTGTTAACGATTTACCTCAATGATCAGTAATCAAGTGGTTTCTACCATGTTCGACATCAAATCATATATTCACATGGCTAGATTTGTACCACATCAGGATCGAGACGAAGACCCTGGTTTGGGCACTCACTTTGTTACGTTCTTTTTCCAGGCTGCGATGGAGATCATTTGAGCATGTAAAAGATTTTAGTATAATCAACATGCTGGCAATATTGTTGATATATATAATGTCACATATATCCACATTGTATTGATCTGTGGCTATGTTTTGTCATCTCGCAGCTCTACTTTGTATTCTTCGTGGTTGTGGTTAGTTCATGTCATGGAGGTATGGATCCACATTGTATCACTGGTGGCCATATCCTTAGTTAGTATTTTCATGGATCTACAGTGTATTGGTCGACTATCGTGTTTTGAGTCATCTCATATTCCGAGCATAGGTATGTTTGCCTCGGAAATGGAATGTATCTGTATACTGACTGATGATTGTTTGCAGCTTCTGCCAGGTTCTCCTACTCCAACACCCTTACATTGAATAATTTGTAAAGTGGTTTGGCCATCAGTTTCTCTTTTGACCTCACACTTTAGGGGGCTTCTATTACACACCAAAATGTCACACTTGAGTTTCGCACCCTAAGTGTTGCAAGTGTCACAAAGTGATGTATGCACCTTATTAAGTGTTGTATGCATTGTCTCAAGAGTCGTATGCACCTTACCAAGTGTCGCAACCCCTTGACACCATGAAATACATTTGTCACAATCCCTAGTCAGTGTGGAGGAAAAATATATCATATGAAGGTCAAAATACTATGTGTGCATGAATTATTCATTATTATTCATAAAAATGAAATTATTTTAGTGTTAGCATCCACCTCACATTTAGTTTCCTAATCTCAAGGAGAAGTTGAGAATCCATGGATGGTTGAGATATTTTCTCAAACCAAAATCCTAAATTAGTGGATCTTGAGAGATATTTCCTCCCTAAAACACTTGAGAGATATTTTCTCCCTAAAAATATTGGAGATCCCAATTTAGTGGATCTAGTGAGTGATATTCTCCATGGTGGTTAAGCCTACAAATCCTATATAATGAGGGATTTCCATGGTGAATAAAAAAAGGAAGATTAGAGGTATCAAACCTTTGATTATGGTGGAAGAATGAACATTTTGATGTCAATATTCATGAAAGGGATGGATGAGGAGATCTTGGATAAGTGTTGCACCGTCAAGCATGCTTTGTAAGTGCCTCTTTTTGGCTTTCCAATTAATATAAACTTGGCCTATTCCCTTCAAGTTCATGTGTTCTACATTTTATTGTCTATTGTCGTTTCAGTCTTCATAGATATATATTCTTTTTCTAATCATATAGAGCAGGAGGAAGAGTTCCTTTACTAGTATTTGTGGGATTTCAATTGTGTTAAGGAGCTTGGAGACCAAGCGTTGGGATTGGAGCAATGAGGACGAACATCACAACAAGGTGCACTACATTCTTATTCTCTCTCTTGTTTGATTGATTCAGTTAGATCTATGGGGAAAGTAATAACCACTTGTTCTCTTATGTCTTTGGACCAAATATAGGAGTCTTGGTCCAAAGGGGAGATTATCATGTCCGCATGGTAATATTTCTCACAACAAGCAGCACCTGGTATATTGAGAATGGGGCTTCATGCCATATGAATGGGAACATAAATTATTTCAGCCAGATAATAGAGAAGGACATGCAGTTCAATATTGAGATGGAAAATGATGGAAAATACCAAGCCAAAGGTATAGGTATTTTCAAGTTTGAGATGGATTCTGGAAAACCTCTCTATCTCAGAGATTTTCTCTATGTTCCAGGGATGAAGAAAAATATGGTGTCTATTTTAGTGCTTGAAGACTTGGTTTATGAGGAGTTCTTTCACAAGAGGAGGGTCCTCTTGAAACCCCCCAAATCCAGGACAATAGTGCAAATTGGATTTCAGGAGAAAACCCTCTACAAGTTACAATTTGGGGTTGTTGCAGCTTTGAACAACAAAAAGGATATCCAACAAGGTCATGAGCCAGTAGAGTTGTGGCATATATGCATGGGTCATTTACACCATAGGGTGTTGAATATTTTTGTGGATATAGCCACAAGACTTCCACCATCCAGCGTGGATCATCATGAGGTGTGCAAGGGTTTCACCCTTGGAAAATATTCCAAGACTTCCTATCCCAACAGAGATGACAGAATCAAGGATATATTGGAGTTGATTCACTCGGAACTTTATGGACCATTCTCTTCTCCATCCCTTCATGGATTAAGGTATTATGTTGTTTTTATTGATGACCATTCTCGTCAAACTTGGATATTTTTTATGAAAAACAAAGATGAAGTGTTGTCTAGGTTTGTAGATTTCAAGGCCTTAGCTAAGAATCTGACGAACAAAAAGATAAATGCCTTGAGGTCAGATAACAGAGGGGAGTACATATCTAATGCCTTCAAGGAATTGTGTTCCAAGGAGGGCATCAGGAGAGAGTGAACGACACGTCATAATCCTCCACAAAATGGATTGGTTGAGCATAAGAACCACAACATAGTGGGTGTTGCTAAGGCCATGTTGCATGACCAGGGGCTTCCCATGTTTCTCTGGATTGAGGCATGCAACATTGCAGTGTTCTTACAGAACATGAGTCTGCATAAGGTGTTAGGTAGGGCTACACCAGAGGAGGCCTTCACAGGAAAGAAGCCTAATGTTTCTCATTTCAAGATCTTTGGTAGTTTGGTCTACTGTCATGTACCTTTGGAGAGCAGGAAGAAGCTAGAGCCCAAATCAGTGAAGGGAATATTTGAAGGCTACAACAAGACAACCAAGGCATACAGGGTGTATGTGTCGACACTTAGGAGGCCAATGATTAGGCGTGATGCCAAGTTTGAGGAGAGTAGGGCTCTCAGGAAGTCCACAGATCATGAGCAGACACCAACAGAGGATGAGGAGAAGTAGGATCCTGTTGGCAGCCATTTTGCAATTTTATCTTTTCCTCACAAGATGCCTACACAAGGGTTTTGAACCCTCAATACTCGTTGCAATTTTTTAAATAAAACGACAATATTATCTTGGTTTTCACATATCTGCTTCTCATTTTCATTTTCACGACTGCAAGCGTGAAAACCTACAGTTGGGATTCATGTTGATGGCATTAGATTGATCTTTTGGATTGTTATGAACCTATTTGTTTATGTGGTCATAACTCTTTTTACCTCCAACTTACCACTGGTCATACATATATCAAAATGCCAAACCTTTACTCACTTTGCATTTGAACATTGTCACTTTGGTTTCGATTTATAAATTTGTTGATGCAATGGTTATATGATATTATGGTGTCTTTGATTAAATCCTTGGTGCAATATTGAACACATTAATTTTAGGCTCAAATCGTTGGTGCAATGTTAGAAATATTGGTTTCTTTTAAATCATGCAAATGGCATTGTTTATTCAACATTCGAATCGACTTTTGGTCATGTATGTCATGGTTTTAAATGGTTATTTGTTTGACATTTTGTTTACAATGTTTTTTGATATACACCATTATGATTTAAATGAAACTATTTACCAAGGCATCATCGATTGTACAACTGATATGATAGTTATGCATGGTCTCAAACTACTACACCACCCTCGCACGCATAAGCATTAATGTCCTGCCTGGCATTTCGGGTTGCCTCTGTTTGTTTTGGGGAAGCTGCGGGAAAATGGTTTTGTGTTTACCTTGTCAAACCCCCTCACCGTTTACCCTATTGACTGTATTCTCTCTCCTATGGATCCTGTAGTGCGAATTGAACCCCATGGTGTCCAGACTCTGTTATTGTTTGATAGTACCAGAGAAGACTGCTTAGGAAAACCCCGTAATTTTCTCCCAGAGACACGTTTTTGCGTGAGCGATTCTGGGAAAACCGTTTTGAATCCGATCAAACCCTTGAAAACCCAGAACCAAAATTAGCCCCTTTACCTTCATCATGGGAGGTTTCCTTATAAATTGGGTTATTACAGAGATATAGCTCATCCTTTAGAGGTCAAATCTCAGTTTTTCTCTGTGGCTGAAGGGAGCATTTCGGTCTATTTGCAAGTGTTGAAACATCTGTGACTTCTCCAGGCCTGTGAATTAGCATCCCATAGCACCCCTCTCACTCATCCAGCCATGTGTCTTAGCCTCCCACTGTGAACCCTTGATCAATTCATAGGATATTCAACCAGTCTGCTAGCAAGTTTTACATCTACAGGACATGTAATTTTTAAAAGAAAAAAACATGTAAGCACCTATAGCCATCATGATTCAATTTGATTTCACAATGGCTAGTGTGATTTTGTTTAATTTTAGCATGATTATATCTTTCTTAAATTAGAATAAATGATTTGTTGGCTCAAATCACATTCATTTCTGTTTTGATTGAATGAATAAAACATGACTCTGTTTGTTTTGAATTAGCATGAACGATTTTGTTTGCTTTGAGTTAGTATAAAAGATTTGTTTGATAAATCGTATCTAGTTATGTTATGATGGAATTGATGCAATACGACTTTGTTTGCAAATAATGACCAGCTAAAGAATCATGAGATTCTATAGCGAGTCACAAAATTAGAAATTCTGTTGATTTTTTACAATTGAACACTATCTAAAATTGTTTATTTTTGTGCACCTACATGTACACACGAATTCCAATGGGAGTTGGACCAATAATGGAATTTTAAAACATGCTTTTTGTTACACAGTTTTGGGATTAGGCTGTTAGTCTTAGGTAGAAATAGGAATTTGGGAGATTGTTCCCATATTTTGTGCAAACAGTTTTGATGTTTTCCACAGGGAATGTTTCACCCTGTGGCCTTTATATACTTATTATTTTTTGTAAACAAGCCATCATTGTTGGGAGAACAGAGACTATGGGCTGATGATTATACAGACTCGAATAGAAGTGGATTTGTTGTACGGCTTTAGCTTCAATTTATCTTACTTTTGTTCAAGTTTTTGTGCATTTCAATTTGTAATCGAATTATTGACTACTTTAGATATCAAGATTTGTTACAGGTTGATGCGATATGAATTAAGTTTTGTCCATATTTGATGTATCTCATGTTACTTACAGCAATTACCCTTTTTTAATTTAATGAAAAGAAGGTTTATCTTCTTTGTTAAATGAATAGTTATGTACAAATCTTCGCACTGGGATTTATCTAAATGTGATGATCTGTAAACTATAAAATTGTTGTTGCTATACCTCTTGTTTGTTCTGTCATTCGTATTCAAGAGCGTCGCTGCTTCCTGTTTACGAGAATCTTTTTGCAAAATCTGGTGCGGGTTTCCCCCATCAAACAGCTAAATCGAGTACTGTGTGCAAGACAGATAGGAAGCACCACTTCAGGTTAGTTTGTTATTGCAATTTAATAGTTAATAAATTTGAGAATTCTCTGTAGTTTAGATAGATATATAGTACAGATTATTATCTTCATTTCTTAGTTAGATAGTTGTTGTTTCAGTTCTTTTTCATAAAAGTTATAAAAAATCCAAAAACAATAGCTTTGCTGTTATAAAACAATTTACAAATGATTTTGCAAATTTTGATTAAAATTTGTATTCTGTAAATACTGTACATATACAATCGAGATTTAATTGTATTGATAGCTGAACATTTAATAAGTAGAATTATTGTTGTATAATATTAGTAAGTAAACTGTATATATATATATATATATATATATTAGATTTGTGTATAGTTTGCCGAAGTTGTTTTTCACTTAGATTAGTTTCTTTAGCTTAGTTTTTCTTTCGTTTTCCTAGGACTTAGATCGGCTAATGAAGCCGCTAAACCCGTCAGAGTGGATTATTCCAAACGGCTTGGGTTATTTAGACAACCCCGGACCGGATCCACCCCTCCAGTTGACGAGCGGTCAATTTCACCCGCCAACAAATGGCGCTAGAAGGAGGGTCGACTGACAAGCTGGCCTTGTAGGAGCCTTTATTTTTAAATGTATTCAATTTCCCCCATGGCTCCCCAAATCACTGTGTTGGAACATGCTTTCAACTTCTCATTACCCAATGTTCCCAAAGAGACAGTCTCTCGCTTGACCAAACTCACCTTTGATGGTGGAGGCAATATATCTGCTAAAGACCACCTTAACAAGTTTTGGTACAAATGCATCAAACACGACATCTCAGATTTAAGAGTTTTATGCAGACTTTTCGCTTTTACTTTTAGAGGTCGGATCAAACATTGGTTTGAATCCTTTCCAGCATGTCACATTTTTTATTGGTTTCAATTTGTAGATGAGTTTCTGGATGCTTTTGAAATTTATGATTTCGATCAATTATGTGAAGAATTTCATACTTCGCTAATCAACGGTGATTCATCTTCATAAGACTTTTTGATAAGAGTCTATCATATCCTCTGTAAATTTAATCTCGATGACATGTCATTTGCATTAAGTCTCTTCTGTGATGCTTGCATCCCTTCCATCCAGTCATATTCAAGCACGAACGAAGAACTAATTACAAATCCTATCACTCAACTGCAAGAACAATTCTCTTCGCAAGAAGAGAAGGATCCTTCTGACAATGTTGAACAAGCTAGGGAGGTAAAATCTATTGACCAGGTTCTTATTGACAACCAAATTGGTTTTATCTTTGAATCATTGTATTTTCAGTCTTCGACCAGTATGGAAGAAGATTCATTTCTAGCTCAAGGTGAATATCCTCATTCTTGTAACTCATGCTCTAATCAACATTTGAAATCAGTCATTGAAGAACACTTAAGCGACGAAAATCGTCTTGAATGTTCTAGTACTCCTATGAAACTGATTAGAGAAAAAGATATGCAACTAGAAGAAGAAACCTTAAACCTTGATCCTCAAAATGCACTTTGTCCACAGGAAAGACTAGATGTTTGTCACATAAATTTTGAATTATCTATCACACAAAATGAAAATCTAGATGATCATATCATGTTTAGGTATTCGTCACCAAAACAGAGTAAGGGTTTTAAAGAAGGTGAAGAGAAATCTCTTGAGAATACCATTGTTAATTCAAGAGATTATTTTCATGTGCTTATGTCTGATTCCTTTTATTCTTTATATCCTGATCTTTTCCTAGAATCTGTTGGACTTGACACCTTACCTACAACATCCTACTCTTTTCCGCCACAATCATATCTTTTCAATATTCTAAATTTTGGTGAAATTAATTCCGAGCATAACATTGATAAAACCGAATTTGATGCTTGTTCACTTTCATCACTCACATGGGACAAGGACATGTTGCGAGATGATTTTACACAGTTTATTGTTGAAAAAGACAATGCATTATATCTTATGGAGATCAAACATTCTAAGTTGCATATTCGTTCTTTAATTAGCTCGAATCTTAATGTTTATGCTTCACATTTTGAAATGATCAATCGTATCGAAGGAAACATTCAAACCAATGATCCAATTGATTGCATGAATCCTCCTATGATGATTTTCCCATTGATATATTCATTTCATCAAAGTCATGGTTTGCATCCTCATTTTTGTGACAGGATCTTAGGATGGCTTAAATATTCATATATAAAAAAAATTCATAATAAAGACAAAGTTGAGCTTGCTTTCTTTTTACCTAAGTATCTTGGAAATAGGTGTGACATATTTCTTTTAGATCCTCCATGTGAAGAAATTAATGAGTACTTAGAGAACTGTCAGGAGGATGGGGCATTTCAGCCTTGGCTCATGGTCATTCCATTTCCTCGTAATCCTGACAAGTTTTTCAAACCTACTTATACTCGCCCATGCCATTATGACCCTTATCACGACAAGATTGCACAATGGCTGGAGGATTCATACATCAAGAATACTGAAGGGAATGGTAAGATCATGCTTACTTTGTTTTTAGATGATGATTATGAAGGTAAGTGTGATATGTTTCTGTCATTTTTTGATATATTACCATTCTTATTATTAATGCTTGATCTTGTTTCCATGCAGGATTAGAGTTACTCCGATGGCTACATTGGAAACATGACTTCACGTAGTATTCTGATTTGTTTAATAGTTAGGGTAGGTTTAGGAATAGGTTTTCTTTCAGTTTTATTTCTCACTATTTCTCTTTGTAATAATGCAGTCATGAACGCAAGTGGGCGCACCACGAGAACCATAATACGACTCTTATCAGGGAAGTCCGCTTGATCTTTTTCTCTTTGCTTCTAGTTGAATATTTATTTTCAAAAACGCAGTATCGTCATGAAAATCTTAAATGGAAAGTAAAGAGATAAATAAATCTGAATCAACCCTGACCCAAGGTACCACGAGTAGGATTTCTTTCACATCAAATAGGATTTTTCTACTTTCTTTCAGTCTCCCAAGGGATTTGTTGCATGAGGTTTTCAGATGCACCTTCTATACATATTTTTTTGTTTGGATTTCTTTGCTTTCAAATCTTTCTTCGCTAGTGTGTTTTGTTTCATTTTATGCTTATCCGTCTTTCTTTTTGAAACACACATGCCTGCATCATTAATTGTTCAAACTAAGAGAACAGAAAAAAAATTCCTCTAAAATGACTACTGAAAGTTTGTCTAAACATCAGTTGTGATATGCTTCTGAAATTTACAGCCATGTTAAGGAAAGTCTGTGATTGAAAGTTTGAAAGAGTTTATTGATTCCAATCTGTGATTGAAGCCTGTCACGATCATCCATTTTCTTCTTACGATGTCCCTATTCCTTAAGGGAATAAATCAGAAGATGTCTCCCTGCCTTCGAAGGTCGGTTTTGTAAACAAATCATCTCTAGATATTAATGAAGGACAGTTTTAAAAATTATTTCAAGGTCTGTAAAAATATGTCTAAAATATCATAATTTTCAGCGTCACCCCGCTCAATTATATATCTTTAAAAACTAAACAAATCATTAAAAGAGTTGTGGGACGTGCTTGTAAACCCGCCAGGATACTGAACAGATATGCTGGCAATGGGTAAATGCATGCATGATGCCAAGACAACTTTGTCGGGGTACTGAACAGACCCGCTGGCAGCGAAGCAATGTTGGGTATATGAAAATTTGCAAATATGGAATCATTTGACCGTAAATGTCCTTTATTCTGATCTAGAACTTCCTGGCATGATACAGATATCAGAGTGGGTTAAATGGCAACCTTGTCGAGGCTATGGACGCCTGCTAGCAGCAGTGGCTCTGTCAACAGTATTGGAGATTTTATCTTTAATATCATGACTCGCTTTTATTAAGACTGTTATCAGTTTTCATCTTTTAAGCACAGCTGGAATTTTTATGATTGATGACGATGTTTAAACAATTTTCTGGTTATTTTTGAGTTAGAATTATTCTCATTGTCTTAATCTGGAATTGTTCGTTTGATAGAGATAACTGCTTCTACCAGTGTATCGCCATTGTTGGCAGCCATTTTGCAATTTTATCTTTTCCTCACAAGCTGCCTACACAAGGGTTTTGAACCCTCAATACTCGTCGCAATTTTTTAAATAAAACGACACTATTATCTTGGCTTTCGCATATCTCCTTCTTGTTTTCATTTTCACAACTGCAAGCGTGAAAACCTACAGTTGGGATTCATGTTGATGGCATTAGATTGATCTTTTGGATTGTTATGAACCTATTTGTTTATGTGGTCATAACTCTTTTTACCTCCAACTTACCACTGGTCGTACATATGTCAAAACGCCAAACCTTTACTCACTTTGCATTTGAACATTGTCACTTTGGTTTCGATTTATAAATTTGTTGATGCAATGGTTATATGATATTATGGTGTCTTTGATTAAATCCTTGGTGCAATACTGAACACATTAATTTTAGGCTCAAATCGTTGGTGCAATGTTAGACATATTGGTTTCTTTTAAATCATGCAAATGACATTGTTTATTCAACATTCAGATCAACTTTTGGTCATGTATGTCATGGTTTTAAATGGTTATTCGTTTGACATTTTGTTTACAATGTTTTTTGATATACACCATTATGATTTGAATGAAACTCTTTACCAAGGCGTCATCGATTGTACAGTTGATATGATAGTTATGCATGGTCTCAAACTACTACTACACCCTCGTACGCATAAGCATTAGCATCCTGCCTAGCATTTCGGGCTGCCTCTGTTTGTTTCGGGGAAGCTGCGGGAAAATGGTTTTGTGTTTACCCTGTCAAACCCCCTCACCGTTTACCCTATTGACTATGTTCTCTCTCCTATGGCTCCTGTAGTGCGAATTGAACCCCATGGTGTCCAGACTCTGTTATTGTTTGATAGTACCAGAGAAGATTGCTTAGGCAAACCCCGTAATTGCCTCCCAGAAACACGTTTTTGCGTGAGTGATTCTGGGCAAACGGTTTTGAATCAGATCAAACCCTTGAAAACCCAGAACCGAAATTAGCCCCTTTACCTTCATTGCAAGCGGTTTCCTCAGAAATTGGGTTATTATAGAGATATAGCTCATCCTTTAGAGGTCAAATCTCAGTTTTTCTCTATGGCTGAAGGGAGCGTTTCAGTCTATTTGCAAGTGTTGAAACATCTGTGACTTCTCCAGGCCTATGCATTAGCATCCCATAGCACCCCTCTCACTCGTCCAGCCATGTGTCTCAGCCTCCCACTGTGAACCCTTGAGGAGAGAGACAAGCATGTGGAGCCCACGGGACCAGTGACTCCCAATTCAGGGAGAATACAAGACAAGTGGGAAGATCAATTGATCAGAGAGGCTCAGGAGAGGGTTGAGCCTCCCAACTCTACATTAAGACAGATAATACCTTCACAGAGGTATACTAGTTGTTTGGCATTTTATGACTGAGTTGATAGAATCAGATACTTATTCCTATAAGGAGGTAGCTTCTCAGTAGGTTTAGCGAGATTCCATGGTAGAGGATTATTCCTCTATCATGTGTAGTGATGTGTGGGAGATAGTGCCCAGACCAAAGGGAAAATCTATGGTTGGCTCACGTTGGTTATATAATATCAAGCACATGGTTGATGAGAGTGTGGAGAAGTGTAAGGCCAGATTTGTAGCCAAGGGGTTCTCACAGGTCAAGGGGATCGACTATGATGAGACATTTTCACCTGTTGTGCGATATTCGTCTTTCATATTTATATTGGGTATCTCAACACAGATGGGGTGGAAAGTCCACCAGATGGACGTTAAATTTTTTTTCCTTAACATAGTGGATGAGGAGGAGATTTATGTGGAGTAGCTTGAGGAGTTTAAGACCTTCAATAGAGACACACATGTATGCAGGCCGAATAAGTCTCTTTATGGGCTTAAGCAAGCACCAAGGGCTTAGTATGCCCACATTGACAACTACCTTCTCCGATTGGGCTTTATAAAGAGTGAAGTGGATCCAAACCTCTACTACATAGTGGTTGAGGGGAAACTTCTCATTCTTGTGCTCTATGTAGATGACTTGATATTGACATGAGCACACAACTTGATTCGAGATTGCAAGGAGGACCTTGCACACGAGTTTGAGATGAAGGATTTAGGGTTGATGCACTATTTCCTTGGATTGGAGGTTTGGCAGGGTGATGGTGAGACCTTATTGAGACAAGGCAGATATGCAGAGTAGATTCTCAAGAGATTTCACATGCAGGTTTGTAGGGCCATGACCAGTCCTTTAGTCACCAAATTGAAGAAGGTGGACTCTAGTAGAGATGAGACGGCCAATGCTACCTTATACAGGAATCTCATAAGTTCGTTGATGTATCTCACTAACACACTGCCTGACATATGTTTTACAGTTAACCAGTTGATCCAGTTCATGGTAGAGCCCACCATGATACATTGGGTTGCTGCTAAGCATGTGTTACGATATCTCTGGGGCATAATAGATTATGGTTTATAGTTCAGACAGGTTGATGGCATGAGGCTTCAGGGCTTCACCGATGTTGATTGGGTAGGGGGTTCCATTGATTGAAAAATCACCTCAGGGTGTGCTTTCAGTATTGGGTTAACAGTTGTTTCTTGGTTCAGCAAGAAGAAAATACCCATCGCACTGAGCTTAGTCGAGGCTGAGTATATGGCTTCCATCTTGGCTACCTACAAGGATATTTGGTTGAGGAAGCCACTTGTGGGACCTTTTGGTCAGGGATTGGAGACCACAATCATGCACTGAGACAATCAGAGTTGCATTAATCTCTCTGAAAATCCAGTGTTTTATGATCGCTCCAAACACACCGAGATCAAGCACCATCACATAAAAGACTGTGTTCAACGAGGAAAGATAAAACTCTAGTACTTACCAATAAGAGAACAAACAACAAATATTTTGACCAAGACATTGCTAAGGTAAAGATTTGTCTACTTCGTAAATAAACTTGGTGTAGTGCAGAACACCTTCTACTCTAAGAGGGAGTGTTAGAATTAGAGTTAGAGAGGAAAGGGTTCACTATATTTGGAGGTGCACCAAATATGGTAGGGGGACCCACCAAGAAGGGGCCCAATTTAATTTTTGTTTTATACACTTAATTGACTTAGGAAAAATTAATTTTTCCTATAGTCATAAAGAATTTGATATGATCCCTCCATTTAAATCTAATCTCAGCCACTGAGATGATTGGTGGGTCCAGATCGAATTGCTAAGGAAGAAATAGGGTTTTGGGGCCTCATTATGCATAATTCGAATTGGTGAAAGAGCAGCTACAACAATGAGAGCGGGTTCAACTACAGAGAAAGATTCATCAAGAGGAGAAGGGGTCGTACGACCTCCATTTCTACTCATCCAGATTACCTCCAGATCCTAGCAAGTAACCAGCCTCATATGGGACGTACCAACAGGTTGTACATCCCATACGGTGAGCCTAGGTCATTCGGCCTGGGTTGTACAACAAGGTCGTACAGGTCGTAGGGTGCACTATCAGCCAGACTGTGAGCAAGGTGAGGGGGAATGAGAGCTGTGAATGATATGAAGGAAGAGATTTTTCCTCAGATAAGTTTTCTGAACAACAGATGTAAAATTCCCAAGATTTTCCTTTCCTGAAATAATAATAAGTCACCAAGCAAAAGACCAGTTTTCTGGGTTGGGTTTTTCGGGGGTCATTTGACCAAAACTGACCAAGTATTTTTTGTGTATGAATGATTGTGTCTTTATGTGTTTATTTCCATTGGATTTAGAGTGTTAAGAAAATCAACATGTTCAGATTTTTGTATTAAGAAGTTCAATTCTTCTTTTTACTTATTTAAATCTGCAACTAGGTACTGATTTTTCAAGATATTTAACAACCATTTTGTAGACTAACTCATTTCTTTCCACTATGAAGATCAAGAGAAAAATAAGGTCAAAATGGAAATATTTTGTAGTGATTTAACAATTGATGGATCAAAAAACAATGTTTGAGGCAAACTTCAAGGATACACTACACTGGCTAATGGATCAAGGTTGGTCTTATATTCAATGGGGTTGATTGTTTGAAATTTTTGGGAATCCCTTTTGCAATCCACATGTTGGCCCTCGACCAAGTTTTGAAGAAACCTTGGTCGGAGTTGACCCACTTTTGGACTTCGACACGATGGTCGAAGATGAAGCGCCTAGGTAGAGATGAGATCATGGATCTCACAGATTTTGTGGGCTATGTGGACCCAGTAAAGGGTCCTCTAGGGTTTTTGTAATAGGATTATGGGATGCCGGACCATGGGGTTTACGTATGATTAGGCCTTATTGTAAGGGATTGTAAAAGTATTTAAATAAGTAAGAATGTATGGTAGAAGTAGAGAAGAAGAGAAGTTCTTGTAGCTAAGTGAAAGTAGTTATGAGTTGCTTTGTGCAACATAATGTATATGTGTTAAGGCTTTGTGCTCTATAGAGAGTTTGTTGTGTGCCTTGACCTAGTTTTGGAAGGAGGATCAGGTGATCAGTGCGCAGATCTCCCATCTGGTGCGAAGCTTGACTATGTGTCTTAGTGCACATGAGTAATTGAATGTAAGACATTGACGAATAATAAATAAGGTGAAGCAGTTGGTGGATGTATCCCCACACTGGGGTGAACCACGTATATCTTGTGTCTTTGGTGTGATTTGTGTTGTGTTATTTATGTTATTTATTTGCTTAGTGCCTTGATTATTAAGTATGATAGATAGATTTGTTTTTTATTAGTGCTTTACTTGTGTTAAGGATGAATAGATGCTAGATATAACTTATAATGCTAAATGTTAAGTGCTTAGGTTATATGATCATTCACTATTAATGCACCAATTTATCTTTGACTATGTCCTGCGATGTTAATTAAGCTAATGAACTAATGCATGTCGTCTTCTAAGTGTTAATAGAGTACTCTGCGAAGTTTTATTATCACAAATCTGTGTATCAGCCTGCTTACAGACACATGCGTCCTGTAACCCCCCCTGCTTCTACCTCGGGTGAGACCTCGCCTGCTTCGCAGGTGTTGCCGAAAGGGCCGGTAATCGGAGTTTTGTTGGTGCATTTTTAAGCGTTGAACCCTGGGTTTGCCCCTGTGTCAACAAATGGTTTCGTTGCCAGGACCTCAAACTGTGATTGCTGGGAACTGAAGTAAAGAAAAGAGAAGCTTTGTGCGTAGATCTACTGCTAAAGTGCGCAGTACTCTACTTGACTTGTGAAACTTTGTGCTAAGAAAGAAATCTGATCTGAAGAAAAGAGGTAAGATCCTAAAAGAGGTAAAGCTTTGTGCTTTTACAAGAGTAATATAGGTGAATTTTTTTTTTGAAAGCATGAACTTAAATATGTTTAATAGATTATGTCCTTGGAAGAGTTACTAATGTTTTTTGGGGAATTTGAAGTCATTAAGTTTATTGGGGACTTGACTTGTGAAACTTTGTGCTAAGAAAGAAATCGGATCTAAAGAAAAGAGGTAAGATCCTAAAAGAGGTAAAGCTTTGTGCTTTTACAAGAGTAAGATAGGTGAACTTTTTTTTTTGAAAGCATGAACTTAAATATGTTTAATAGATTATGTCCTAGTATGAAGGCTAGGGCGATGTTGAAAGAAAGAGTTGATTTGAGTAAATTTAATGGAAATGAAGAAAGATATGTTATTCCTATGCATATAAATTTTTGGACTAATAAGTGGATGCAGGAACCTAGATTTTTTTTTGCAGATTGCAGGTTTAGCACTATGATCCTAGTGCGCAGTACAAAAGAGGTTGGGGAACGTTTAAAAGAAAAAGAGGATTGACATTGTGTTATAACTGCAGAAGACTGCGACATCTTGCTAAGGAATGCCCTGGCGCAGGTCCTACTTGTCTTTGTTGTAATATTGTTGGTCATGAGGTTGAGGATTGTCCAAGGATGATTGCTAAAGTCGAAAGGATGAACGTAAGACAAGAAAACTATGAAGAAATTCAAGAGACTAAGGGCATGCTAGAAAGTCATAAAGAGAAAGAATCGAAGAAAGTTTAGACTACATTAGTACAGTTGAAAGAAATGATGGATGTTCATAAAGATGTCAGTTTATCAGAGATCCTAAAAGTAAAACAGCACATAAATGCAAGAATAGAAGACTTCGACATAGACAATGTCTTGGATGAAGAAACACAAGTGAATGTTATGACAAGAGACACTTGGGAAATTTTGGGAAAGCCTACTGTGGTACCTTCATTGGGAAGGATAGGCTTGAGTTACTAAACATCATTTGAAGAGGAATTTGAAGTCATTAAGTTTGTTGGGGACAACGCCCCTTTCCCACTTTTGCTAGGTAAGACTTGGATTGAGAAAGATCAAATCAGAAGGAAAGAAGAAGAAGAGGCCACGGAAAATAAAAATAAAGAACTAAGGGATTTCATAGCTAGAAAAATAGATCGACTAATAGAAGAACGAAAGGATACGTTGAAACAACAGAACAAAGTAACAATGCAGGAGGGACAGAAGGCAAGAGAATTAATTGTCAAGGTTGAAAAAATGCAAGAAGGCTTGAAGAACCCATATATGCAAGAAATAAGTATATCCACCCAAGAAGTATTAAGAGAAGGGATATTAACTTCAGACCCTTTGAGGGCACTTCAACAGTGTGAAGCCACTGTGCTAAAGGAAGATAAGAATAAAAATGGAAAGAGGATTCTATAAACAATTAGAGAGACTCAGATCACAAGGAAGAAGGCAAAAAGCTCAATAAAAAGAAAGCTAAGTTGGAAAAGCTACAAGAAGTTATAGAAACCAAATGGAAGACTTTGTAGACTGGAACCTTGCAAGGGGAAGGGTCATAGGATTTGAACCTCCTTGGAATAGCAGGACCGCGCAGAATGGGACTTCGCCCAGGTGAAGTTATATGACCGTTGGAGGCTCCCCAACCATTAGAATGACGCTCTAAAATGGTTAGAAAATGTATTTATGGGTGGATGGACTGCTTTTGGACATTGAGATCGTGCCATAACAGACAGATTCACATTAATGGAAGCATTCCTGGCCATTGGAATAATCTGTTACGATGCCCCGATTATTTAACTCATTGTTTGTTGCGCCAGGACCACTTTTTTCCACCCATGATTAACTGAGCCAAGAAGAGAATTGTCCGTGTGTCGAGCTGTGCAGTCTATTATTATCTAAGAGAAGACCCTGCTTGTCTGTTTTCTTGCCCTGACCCGTCTGTTTAAAAGTTTGAATGTCAGGCGTACCTAGTGAATTAGAGAAGTCTGTCGAGGAAGTACTTAGGAACCTAATGTTCGACAGACTGATATCTGAAGGTGTTCAGGCGTCGTTGACTGGGGGACTGCAGGCTTCCCCTTCGACTGGACATCGTTATGGACGTGTTAACCCCACGACTGAGCAACGAAGTAAGCACCGCAGTGATCTAGCTAATACGAAGCAGATCTCGTTGATCCTATCTTAGTACATTCCACCTTTGCCTAGCGTCGTTAACCGCGACAACATTCCTAGATATTATGAGTACACCGTATTCACCGCATACATTCCGAAAGGAATAAGCGTAGTTGGGAGCTAGTTAGGACAGATCCCACTACTGAAGAACAATGATTTCAATTTAGGAGATAGGAAGAACTATGCCATGTTGGCGCCACATCATTATCTCATGAAGTCAACTGGGAAGAATCCTCTCCTCATCTCACAGCCATGGATTAAGGGGTTGGCGTAGTCCACCTTGTTGAATGTGATGAAGATCTCGCATTTTGGCCGCCATCAGGAGGTTAACACTTGTCTTAAACTCCTCTTGTCGTGCTATCATGGCAGATACTTGTGGCTCGATCGAAGGATTACTGTGGATACGACATTGACCCATCGGATCATAGGCTTAAGTATGAAGGGACTTGACCCTCAACAGTTTTATCCAGGGAAGGCCTCAGACCATTCCCTGGCACAATGCATCAAGGAAGCTTACGGAGAAGTCGAAAAAGGAAAGTGAAGTTACAAGGTAGCCTCTATATAGGATGGTGTAGTGTGCCTCGCTTATCAACTCATAGCTGACAATGTTGTAAGAAAGAACCACCCCACACAGGTCATCGGGTTCATGGTGGACCTCACAGGAAAATGTGTGGAAGGCATGCAGATGAATTGGGCGAGCTACCTCGTCAATGAACTAGAGAAAGATTGTTGCAAAGCCTAGGATTTTGGGATATGAATTCCACTACAGTTGGCTGATCATTTTGATCGCATTTTTCGCTTGGAAAATTCCTGAAGGAGCCATCTTCCCAGAGATCAAACCCTCGGAGTCGTTGGCCACTCGGTTTTCAACCTTGTGGTACACCAATGACATGACGAAGCAGTGGCAATCCAATGTCGTGTTTCATGCATACTACCAACAATTGAAGGTTGCCATTGAATCATTTCCACGCATGACACCACACACCTTACACCAGTACCGACCAATAACAAAGTTCTGCACAGATCCGCATTTCATCTACATCACTGTGCGTAGAGACGAGAACTAGGAAGAGTTACAACCATACTACAAGATAACATATGAAGACATGGAGCATATCACAAAGGAATGGCCATAGGAATTTCTTGTACTTGTCATTGATGTAGAACTCTCCGACATCGATACCATAGGAAGCCCCATAGTCACCCGGGTCAAGCATGTTGGACAGTCCAGTGGGACGACAAAGAAGAAATAGTAGGAGAAATTCCAGGATATAGAGAGCGATGAGGAGGACGATGCTTCTGAAGATAACGAGTCTGGATTTCTCAAAGGAGGAGGATAAGATGAAGAAGATGGACAAGGAGGAGGGGATAAAGGAGAAGAACAAGGAGGAGGCGAAGCTACACCTCCTGAAGAGCCCCCTACTAGAATAGTCACACCACAGAAGAGGAAGGTTTCTCCAAAGAAACCTTCAGCAAGGAAGAAGACGCGCGCTAATAAGCCCCAGTTGGAGGCCATGTTCATGGAGGACGATATCAGTCTGGTCGGCAGAGCTATGGAGGACACTTCTGAGGACATCTTGCAGAGATATGGAGAGAAGAAGGAAGAGCTATATGGAAGGGTCGAGAAGGAATTGAAGGAAGTACAAAAAGCTATTATTTTGGTCCGCGCAGTACCTACTATGCCTTCCTCGTCACAGATTACAGAAATTGGGGAATGAACTAGCCCAATTAAGAAGACTTGCGGATGCGACAAAAGCTTGACTTCAGAGAATCTAGAAAGATAAGGAGAAGGCTACAAAATCCTTGAAACAAGAGAAAGATGAAGCCTTAGAACAATTACGAGTAGCGTGGTACAGTCTAACCAACTATGAAAGTGAGAGAGAAGAGTTTCAGGCGATGCTCCACGAGGAAAAATCCTAGCTACATAGAGAAAAGGAGCAATTTCTCCCAGAACGAGCAATGGTCAAAGAAGTAGTGAGTAAAGCATGTCACTCTATTCCAGGCTTGGCAAAAGAGGAGAAAGGGTTGGTCGAGGCTCAAGTGGTGAAGCTCGCTGAGACCCTCCAGTAGCTTCAGGATAGAATAACAGAACTAGAGACCCAAGTAGTACCGAGCACTCTACAAGAGTTGTGTGACCAAAGGGAGGAGATCGCTAAAGATACAATTGTAAGAATTAGAGCCCTCGCCTCAAAATGTAAACAACTGAGTGATATAAGCACACAAACATATGAACGCCTCCCAGAGGATCCATAGCTAAGGAAGCTGGAAGTGCAGTCACAGGAGGCATAGCATCAGGCATTGTCAGTACAGGCGCAGATGAAGCTACTCACCGTAGTTGAAAGAATGAAGAGATCCCAGGAGCAGCGCGCAGTGCAACAACAGATCACTGCCCTCCAGGGAAGGGTAATGGAAGTCATGCAGAAGCTACAACCTGTGTAGGATGAAGCCTGCAAGATGTTCGAAGAGATTGATGGATAGGGCTCGTAATTGGACCAACTGGTTTCATCAGTGGAACAACACTTGGAAGGGCTTGTTACAAAGCAGACGATCCAGGAGCTCGCTGAGAAGGAGGCTCAGGCGAAGCAGCAAGTCGAGGCAAATCGATTTAAAATCGAGGCCTTCGAAGCAACATTATCCAGGCCTGAGTGACTCGGGATGAGTCACAAGTGAGTGTTGGGGGCCTGTTGGCCATCGACCAAGTTTTGAAGAAACCTTGGTCGGAGTAGACCCACTTTTGGGCTTCGAAACGATGGTCAAAGATGGAGCACCTGGGTAGGGCTGAGATCGCGGATCTCACCGATTTTGTGGCCTATGTGGACCCAATAATGGTTCCTCTAGGTTTTTTGTAATAGGATTATGGGATGTCGTTCCATGGGGTTTACCCATGATTAGGCCTTATTGTAAGGTATTGTAAAAGTATAAATAAGTAAGAATGTATGGTAGAAGTAGCGAAGAAGAGAAGTTCTTGTAGCTAAGTGCAAGTAGTTCTGAGTTTCTTCATGCAACATAATGTATATGTGTTAAGGATTTGTCCTCTATAGAGAGTTGGCTCGGTGCCTTGACCTAGTTTTGGAAGGAGGATCGGGTGCTCAGTGCGCAGATCTCCCGTCTAGTGCGAAGCTCAAATCTGTGTCTTAGTGCACAGGAGTAACTGAATGTAAGAGATTGAAGAATAATAAAGAAGGTGAAGCGGTTGGTGGACGTAGCCCCACATTGGGGTGAACCACACATATCTTGTGTCTTTGGTGTGCTTTGTGTTGTGTTATTTATGTTATTTATTTGCTTAGTGCCTTGATTATTAAGTATGATAGATAGATCTGTTGTTACTTAGTGCTTTACTCGTGTTAAGGATGAATAGATGATAGATATAACTTATAATGCTAAGTGTGAAGTGCCCAAGTTATATGATCATTCATTATTACTGCGTCGATTTATCTTTGACTAAGTCTTGCAATGTTAATTAAGCTAATGAACTAATGCATGTCATCTTCTAAGTGTTAATAGAGTACTCTGCGAAGTGTTATTATCATAGATCTGTGTCCCAGCCTGGTTACAGACACCTGCGTCCTGTAACTCCCCCTGCTTCTACCTCGGGTGAGACCTCGTCTGCTTCACAGGTGTTTCCGAAAGGGCCGGTAGTCGGGGTTTTGTTGGTGCATTTTCAAGCGTTGAACCCTGGGTCTACCCCTATTCCAACACCACACTACCCCTAAAGAACTCTAGGACATGGTTATTCAAAGAGTGGAAAATAAAGTTGATAAATACATAACTAAGCCATGTTACTTGGTTGTGTGCTTCTATATATAATGTATCAAAGTGTTGGATTCTATGGATGCATATTAAGCTTCATATTAGGCTTCATCTCTCATTTCTTACAAAAGGTTGGAGAAATCCCTCAAATGTTTTTTATGGTGAAACTTTGAGCATTGAAAAGGTTTCCATACACTAAGGAGGTATGAGAATTCTTAACAATTACCTAAAAACTATGTACAAAATGGATTCTTGGACCTCTAGAGTCCAGGGCCTAAAATGTATTGATTAGAAATTACATTTTTTAGTAGTTTCCATATGATAAGACTTATGGTTAGATTTGAATATGCAATTGATAAAATATGCATAAGAACAACAAGATGGCGAAAAAGGCTCACTAACTAACTCTAATGTATTCACACCAATGTTACATATTTATAGTACAATGGGTGATGCCACCTCATAGAGAGATTTGCTTTAGATCCTAAAATCATGCATGATGACTAGGCTAGGCAATATTAACTAAATCATTAGTCAACACTTGAGGATATATTACTAATATCCTAAATGAATAATACAAATATAGGTGACAATTTAGACTTGGTGATTGGTAAGGTAAGCCATAGTGATGCAGGGGCATCCGCAACATTCGAAATTCATCGTATGAACCAGCGCGAGGAGGAAAAGAATTGTACAGCTGGACAAGCTAGCAATCCTTTTTTTTCTCTTTTGATTTTGAATTTCACCTTGGTATTCGTTGCGCCGCCGTTTACTAAAGGCATTCAAAGCCAGGCGCATTGTATTATGTTATAGATAGGAAGGCATTTAATACAATTAAGGCTGGTAGATAGAAAGTAGTTGTAGATTAGACAGTCACCTTTCAAGAGGGAAAACGGAGTATAGACACCCTCCCTTGTATCATTGCATGATTATTATTCAGTATTAGCAAGAGGAGAAAGAAGAGAAAGAGCAGAGAGTCTGTGAAGAACCTCCATGTACAGTTATTGAATTAATAGGAAGAGCTTTGATTCAATTCCATGGATGTGTTAGATACTTTCGTGTTGTTGA
>ML790122.1:236604-264568 GCA_009831015.1 Picea engelmannii | reverse complement strand
AAATATCTCCCCTCACACCCACCTTTATAATAAGGTTTTTCCCAATATCTCCTTCCACCCCCATATTCATAGGAGGGTGGGTGAGATATTGAGGAAAACTTAACAAGACTTAATATATGAGGGTGGGGGAGATATTGGGAAAAACTTGACAAGACATAATATATGAGGGTGGGGGTAGAGAGAGATGTTGACCAAAACTTAATAATTAATATATGAGGATTGAGGTAGGGGGAGATATTGGGTAAAACTTAATTGGGTGGAGGGAGATATTGGGGAAAACTTAAATGGGGAGGGGGGAAAGGGGTAAAAATTAATTGGGTAGAGGGAGATATTGAGGAAAACTTAAAGGGGGTAGGGGGAAATATTGTGGAAAATTTAATAATTAATATATGAGAATGGAAGTGGGGACGAGCTAGGGAAAGATATTAGGGAAAATTTAATAATTAATATATGAGGATGGAGGTGGGGGGAGATATTTGGGAAAACTTAATAATTAAGTTTTCACCAATATCTACCCCCTCCCCTGCCCTCATGTCCTCACAAAAGTGTAGGAGAGATATGAGAGGGACGAAAATGATGGGGGGCTATGATTCCACAAGAGAGGGGGATAAAGGAGAGTCCAAGGGAAAATCAATGTCATTTTTCTAAGATAATGCATCTTTTCCATCTAATCCTCCTTTGAATTATTATACACTCAATCATTGAACACATGTAAGGGGTTGGGTGAGGAAGTCACCTCGCCTAGTTATTGATAAAATGGACCTTAATACAATCGACCTTGGGAAATGGGAGAGTAAACATGCATGCAAAAAAAAAATTAGTATGGAAAAAGAGGGGATTTTTTACTTATTGATTTTGGAGAGAAAGAGGGGAGTTGGGTGTTGAGAAGAGTACCAACCATTCTATTCTTAAGGACAACCATTATTGCATTTTGTTTATGTTGAAATTTTGGCATGTGTGCCTATAAAAATGGGTTGTCTGTTTGTGGTTCATTTTCTTGTTGAGGAAATGGCTCAAGGGCCTTGAGAAGGATGTTGTGAGTACTCCTAGAGAAGTTGAGAGTTCCAGGAGTCCCCACTTGTGAGATTCCTAGCTAACTAAGTACATTGGAGCCCTGGAATGAAGTGGGAAGGCACGAGGGACCATGTGACAAAGAATGGGGGTCCCATTCATTGGGTTGTGTAGGTTGAGGGGAAGATAGCTATTGGATTGTTACTGATGTTGAAGTAGAACTTGGGTTTTTTGGTCGCTGAATGTGAAGAGTGGAAAACAAAGAATGAAAAATCTCCTTATGGAATCATAGCCTCAACTCGAGGTGGATTTCTATTGAAAATTGGAACAACAAGCTTATGGCTAGGAGGAACATCCCCTATACGCAACCAGTTGGTTCAACAATTTAAAATATAATTTTATGTTGTATAATATATACTTATTCTACTATATATATATATATATATATATATATATATATTCGACTACTGTGCGTTTGCTAACTAGATGCATTCATGGTTTTTATTTTGTTGTTAATTGCATGTGAATTTTATGGGATTGCTGCCCTATGTTTAATTTATTTGCATTGGGGTATTTTAACTTTGTATTTAGCAGGTGAGGATATTTTACAAATGGTATTTGAGATTTTTCTTCAACATCAGACACGTATGGGACAAAGACCAACGAAAATTTTCCAAATTTATTGTTGTAGAGTTTTAATCTATGAAAATTTTGAGGAAATTTGTGAAAACGGATTGAAATCCCCAAATTTCTAATAAAATTCATGTCAACTTTTCACTCGAAATGGTTGATGAGGTGATAAATGGTATCGAATGCAAGTTGTAGAGTTAAATTTGGCATGGAATGTCAACTTTTGTGTTTTCATGGTACATGAAGAGTTATTAAAACCAACGGCCCATATCACATTCTAATTGACAATCAATGATTGAGATACATTTTAGATTGTTTAAAATCTTAAATTTTAGCGAAGAAAAGTTTTGGAAAAAATATAAAATTTCAAAAATTATAATTTTTCAGTATTTTATAAAAATTATGTATAGATGATGGCATGGACCATACCCATGACAGGGACTGATAGGGTCCATGTTTGAAGCATCATGGTGGTGGAAGGTAGGGGTCATGGCATAGATTTTGAAGAATCAATGGTCGAGATTACATTAGATTTTGAGAATCTATGACCTAGATTTAACCTAGATTTAGTAAAAAAATTATAAGTTTCAATGTTCGGTCAAATCCTATGAAGAAGTGACATTTTCGTAGATCACGATGAAGGAATCGTCGATTTTTTATGGAGCAATCAGAATTCAGTGAAATTTTATGAAGTATGGATTTTTTCATAGATCGTCAATGAATGAAATCATCAGTTGTCGATGGAGTGATCAAATTTCAGTGAAATTCTACAAAGTATGGAATTTTTCATAGATCATCAATGAAAGGAAACCATCGATTGTTGATGGAGCTATCGGAGCTTGGATAAATTCTACAAAGTACAGAATTTTTCATAGATAGTTGATATGAAGGAAAATTATCGATCACTGATGCAAAGAAAATCATTGATCACCAATTCGAAGAAATTTGTCGATCACCAATGTAAAGAAATTCCTTGATTGCTGATGTGAAGGAAATCCTCGATTGCCGATGCAAATGAAATTGGAAATCGTTATTACAAAGAAAATCATCGATGCAAGGGAAATTTTTGATCGTTGATGAAGGATTTTAGTTATCATTGAAGAGGAGGAGAAAGAGGAGATTAAGGATAAGAGGATAAAGATAAGGAGGAAATGGAAGGAAAAAATATACAATTTACCAAAAAAAAAGTCTAAAGCCAAAACTTGTTTTAGCCATAACATAAGCAGTTTAAATTAGATTCATATGAATTTTTAGGGGTATGTCCATAGTGATGAGAGATACAAGAGAGCCAATGAAAGCCACTAACTAATCTTGCTTCAATTTTCCAAAAAATGTAGATTAGTGAATTTTGAAGATCTGGGTCGTGCTAAGTAATTGGGGCCCAAATGAAGGAGACAATTTTAGAGGGAGTTCAAAAATCATAAATGAATATACCTAGTTGGGATTCCAAATAAATTATAAAGGATTTTGAGTGGAGGTATTCACACAAGGAAAAATACACTATTCCTGAGAAATTTTGGGGGATTTTTGAAATCTTCAAGGGAGGAAAAGGGACCACAGATCACCAATTCAAAAAATTTATTTTAGTCGATATTTTATATACACATAAATCTAGAATACTTTGACTTGATGGATTTTTTACCAATTTTTATCTATTTGGGAGATAACCAATTCTAAGTTTGGAAAATATTTAAAAGTGCAAAGTCATCAATTCCATATTTATACAGAATTGGAATGATGCATCTGATTTCAAATTCAAAAGTTTTTGTGAGTTCACAATCATAAATAATATCAACAATTGATATAAAAAATTTCTGGTTCTCTCCAGATTTCTTTCTATAGGTGGAAGAATATTGGCTTTGAGATTTATTTTACCAATGAAACATGTGCAAAAAGGTGAAACTGTTGATTTTAGGAAGCCATAACTTTCATCACTGAAACTAGAACAAGGCATGAGTACAACCATTAGAAAGGTAATCCAGAGGATGACATGACATAATTATTAGGTTCTCTTAGGAAGAAATTGGTTGTGTTATAAATCTACAGGAAAAAGGGAAAATAGAATATGAGAACCATGTAATTGTTCAAAATGAAGATTTTCTAAATAATGTCAATTTTTTGAAAAACATTTCTAGATGATATAGGTACAAGACAAATGTTAGTATTGGGTAATCAAATTGTAGATACTCATGATGGTGCTTATGTAGAGGTATATAGGCACATTTGGAGTGCATCAACCTAGAAAATAAAAAGGGGTTGATTTTTAAATATCAAGGTATTGTTTATGAGTTGGGGAACAGTTAAAAGAAGAGCATGTTATGTCAAGAGCTTGTTGAAAAAATAATTAGGTACTATAAATAATAATGCGTGGATCTATAGATTATAAAGTTTGGGGTCCAATGGACATGGAAGCATGACAAAGCTTGTAGAGTTGGATGATATAATAAAGAGATGTAGAGGGAAGTTGATCCAGGAGGATCTCAATGGCCACCCACCTTTTCCAACTAGCTCAAAACATTATTTTGGCAACTTACTATTTTTAGTAGTTTTTCGGTTCCTCACACTACTGCATATTGAAAAATTTGCAACAACTACTTGCAACGAAAGTACCCTTTCCTCGCAAAATTGAAGGTAAAGATTTGAATTTTTTAATTTTTTTATAAATCCATCCCGCATTCGTTGCTCTTGCGACGAACCTAGCTGTACGTCTCAAGAGAGACGAACATGAAGATAGTGGACACCCATCACTCTTGTGATGACCTTTGGTTATTGTCGCAAGATCGACGATCCAATGATGATTGTTACACTGTTTGACCAAGTCAACATTGACCGTTACACTGTTTGACAAAGTCAACATTCACTTGGTTAATGTTTGTCACTCTTGCGACGAAAAAAATATCTATAAATATTTTGCAAATTAGAGGTGTTGCGAAAATCTTGCTATAACAACGACGATTCAAAAAAGGTATTTTTGTGCGGAAGAATGTCGCAGAATATTAGAGGTGGGAAAAAAAGTAAAGAAGGTGAAAAGGGTGATGGTAGATGTTATTTCTCTTGCAAAATATGTTTCACTACACGTCCCGTAAGAATTTTAATAACAACAACTAAAAAACATTGTAGGAAATATGGGCACATTGATGGGGGATCAAATGAATACCGTCTCATGGTAATTAACTATACATTCATTATCTATTTCCATATTGTCAATTTTATATAAAATTATATATATTGTTTGAATATTTGTTATACACACTAATTTTGAATGATTGTTTGTAATTATAAAGTTAGATTTTCCCTCTAACTTTTTGCAGAATATTACACCAAGTGGTAGTAGAAATGATGTTGTACAAGCTGAGAAACATGATCAAGAAAATGAAGATCTCATGGAAGAAGATGATGGGACAAAACAAGTTAATGATCCCATGGAAGAAGATGATGGGACAAATCAAATGATCCAAGATTTGTTTGCTCAGCCGCATGAGGATGGGAAAAATGATGGTATTTATGATGAACCTCTATTAGAAAAGGAAAATAAATGACTTTATGAAGGCTCAAGAGCAAACATTCTCTCCACTACATTGATGCTAGTGAACTTAAAGGTTATGAAAAATTTGTCGAACACTTGTATGACACAGATCCTAAGGTATGTAATATGTTTCATCTCATATACATAAATGTTGACTTTTTTCTATATTTTTTTACTGTTAATTAATGTGTAAAATAAGAATGAAATTTATATGATTAATATTCTTTACATTATCTAGTTATTTGTTATGTTGTAGATTGTTAGGTAAAATTTTGTTACCATCATCAAATATTTTACCTCGCACATATCGATATTTGCATGCCAATATGAAAGACATTGGAATGGATTATCAAACTATAGATGCATGTCCTAATGATAATATTATATATTATGGACAACATGCTTCGAAAATAGAATGTCTGCAATGTCTTATCAACAGATATCAAACTGATCAAGTAACAAAAAGGGTGCCTCAAAAGGTTCTTCATCATATTCCCATAATTCCACGTTTGCGGCAATTGTTTAGGTGTGAAAGCATAGCACAATTTATGGATTACCATGCACGTAATACAAGTGGAGATGGTTTTCTTCGAATGCATGCTGATGGCTATGCATTTAGGGAAATTGAGGAAAAATGGGTAGATTTCAAAGATGAACCTCGTAATGTTAGGATTTCATTGGCAACTGACAACGTTAATCCATTTAGAGAGATTAGGTCTATTTACTCAGTGTGGCCTATTTTTGCTATCAACAATAACATTCCTCCTTGGATGTCAATAAAGAGGGAGCACATAATGTTGAAAATGCTTGTTCCAGGTATTTGTTTACATTAATTTTTTGAATGTAACATTTTCATTTGTTTCTTTTTTGCATAATATCTTTTGTTTATTTATTTACTTATATATACATATCATGGTTATTATAGTAATTATGTGTAATTTAAAACAATTAGGTAAGTACCAAGTTAAATATATGAATGTATATATCGATCCTCTTATTGACGAGCTACTAAAGTTATGGACTGGCATCACTATGTATGACATTTGTAAACCAATCGGGGAGAATAAATTTAAATTCCATGGAATACTTTTATGGACAATTCATGATGCCCCGACTAACAAATTTTTGTGGTATGTAGCATTCTATTGCTCTTTAAATATACTATATAATTTTTTAAAGATATCATGCTGCAAGTTTAATTTTTAAATAATCTCATTGTATAATTGACATTAATCCATTTGTTGCAGGTCTTCAAACAAAGGGTAAATTTGCATGTCTAGTTTGTGGTCCTAAGATTACGTATCGTCATTCAAAATTTTTAGGAAAGGTGGTGTTTTATGAGTATAGGAACCTTGAACAAATTTTAAAAGGAACAACGAAAATACATTGTACTAGGACTAGACATGGGCAACAATGACCTGTGAATGGGGCCAAATTGAAATTTTTTCAAACTATTTCTATATGCATTGAAATTTGACATGGATAGACTATTTGCATGCCTTAACGATATGGGAGGGTTTATGGACTCAAATTTTACTCTCACACCCACTTGTTTCCCTCATCAATTCGTCATGTAAACCATAAACATTTTTTTTTTCTGTCAAAGTACACAAATTGGTTGACACAGGTTTTAAGTTTGCATCAACTTTTCTTCATCTTTATTTCAGGTTCTACATTAATGTATATACAATGTATGTGTGTCATAGCTATGATGAAAAATCCCTCTTTTTTCGTTCATTGTTTAATCAACACCATAAAAATATGCCCTTGCAGTACTAGATGCGGGAACATGTGTACTGTCGAACGAATTTTAAAAGGAACAACGATAGATGCACCTATACTTCCCAATGTTTACTCCCCTTGTGAGGGATCATGTAGGATGTCATTTGATGGATCTTGTTTGAAATGTGGAACCGTAGAAGGAGTAGTTTTTGAGATTCCTTCTAGAGAAATTCATTCTCACTCCAAATTTAAATTGTAATGCATATTCAACATTTTATAATATTACACACTAATTTAAGGACTATTTCTATCCCAAAAAATGGATGTTCAAGACCTCATTGTAATGGGAGATTCATTGCTAGTTTTCAACTAGGTTAAGAAAAGATGTATCATTAAAACAAATCATTTAAAGGAATTGTGCAAAGGGTATGGGACTTGATAAAGGGTTTCAATTATTTTAACATAAAGTTTATTCCAAGAGAGGAGAATCAAAAGGAAGAATCTTTGTAGTTTCAATGTCTCTTTTTAACCCCCATCTGTCCCTTGTCAAGAACCTCTTTCTATGTTGAATCCATTTTACACCCATTAGTACCATATAATGTTCAAGGTTTTGGAAAATATTTTAAAATGATGAACACATTGCAAAATTATTGGACGTGGCTGACAAAATTCAGAAACAAATCCCAAAAAACACTATCCTTGAACCTCAATATGAATTTTCAAGGCAGGACCAATATGATGAGATTGTAATCCTAAATTTGTAAGAAAACATTCTATCTAAAGGCATAATCTCATTGGAGTCTTTATTCAATAAATATGACTAAACTTGAAAGGTACAACTAGGATAATACCAATCACTCTAGAAATTCCAAGAAACCACAAAGGTCAACATTGACATAGAGGACAAACCCAAATTATTGAGTGTAGGGAGCAATTGTACCAACCAAGATGTGGTTGATTTTGTTAATATTTTCAAGCAATTTGAAGATATTTTTTCATGGACATATGGTGACCTAAAGGAATATAATAGGACCAATATTATACATAAAAAAATAAAAGTGAAAGAAGAACACCTATTAGATAAAAATTGAGGGTGATAAATCCAAAATTAAAGCTCGTCATTAAAATTGAATTATAGAAGTTAATGGACATAGGTATTATAGTACCAATTAGATATTAAAAATGGGTGGCCAATCTTGTAGGGGTTTGGAAGAAGAATGGGGAAATATTTCTACGTGTTGAATTCCATGACTCAAATCAAGCATCCCTAAAGGACAATCACCCACTTCTGAATATGGACATGTTACATAGTAGGTGATGGGCCTAGTATTGATGTATATGCTTGATGATTTATTAGGCTATAATAAATTTTTGGTAGATGAAAGGGATTACCTTAAGACACCTTTCAGAACCCTGTAGGGGACTTATGCTTATGTTTGAATGCCATTCGAGTTAATGAATACTGGTGCAACATTTCAAAGAGCCATGGATCATTCCTACCATGATTTGATTGGAAAGACAATGGTTGATTATCAAGATGATCTCACTATCTAATCCAAGGTTAGGGAACAACATGTGTTCCATATTATAGAATTTTTATCAAGTGTAGAATGTATGGAATATTTATAAAGCCCCAAAATTGTTGTTTTCTATCACATAACATAAATTTTTGGGGCATATCATAGGTGAAATAGGGATCTATATCGATCGAAAAATTATTTGGGTGATAAATGAGTTGAAGCCTCCCATTAATTGAAAGTGCGTCCAATATGCTTTTGGGAAAATTAAATTTATCTATAGATTTGTCTTAGACTATGCTGCCACCATCAATTTATTATTGAAGAAGTATTAAGTGTTTGAATGGATCTCTAAAGTATAAGAATATTTCAATCGTATCAAAGTTGCAATCACTAGTTCTCTAGTTTTGATAAGCCTAGATCTAGATAGATATTTCATATTGTCCTCTTTTTCTTTTGAGGAAACCAAATTTTCCATTCTTACCCAAAATAATTGAGAGGATTAGAAATTTGCCTATTTCATTCATGACCAGAGTGTTATAGGATTGAGTTAAGGTACTCCCTAGTTGAGGAAAAATCATATGCCTTAGCGAAATCCATGGCATACTTTAATATCTTCATTCTCTTGACCCATGTGATGGATTATGTACCCTTTCCCCGAGTTGATATGATCCTCAACTAGCCATTGAGAGAAAGGAGATGAGATAAATAGTTTGCGAAGTTAAATGAACATGATATTGAAATATATCCTTTGAAGGTCATCAAATGTCAAGGCCTTTGCAAATTGACCATTGGTTGTTGAAGTAGTGATTATTGAATTTGATGGAGAGTTGACTAAATATCTACTAATGGCATATCTAGAGTGGTACAAGAACATTATTTTTATCTAAACATAGACAATTCTTGATCAAGATGTCATCTAAGGAAAGGAGGGCCTTATAAAATAAGGTCATTTAGTACATGTTGATTTTTGGCATACTTTTCATAAGAAATTTCAATGGAATGTTTTTTATATGTTTGGATATGACCCTTAACCTCTATAACTCTTATTCCATAACACTACAACCTATAACCACTATAGTCCCTCAAAACTAAACCCTAATCTCTAATCCATTTAACTTTTATCACCCCCCAACCATAATCACCCTTAATGTAACCCTTTAACACTTATCACCCCTAAAATATACAAGTCATAGCACCAACAAATATTAACTAATATTATATCCCTTAAAACTTATAATACCTAACCCCTTTAATTCATTTAACCCCTAACTCCTATAACATCTAATACTTAATCTCTAAATTCTATAATCACTAACCATATAATCACTAACTCTTAGAATTGCTATCATCCATAACCCCTAATATAAATCCAATAATGTCTAACTATTTATAGAACCTACTTCATAACATTGTAACCTTTAACACCTAACTTTTATAACTCAATCACACCTAACTATTATAACTCAATCACACCTAATCTCATGAACCTAATACCCATTCATGATGATCAAGAAGACCTCATAATGTCACCCATATTCAACTTGGATTCCAAAGACTCCCTAGAGAGGACTCATGTCATGGTTTTTAGGTGTTCTCGATGGTGGTTGAGCTCGAGAAGGTTTAGTTAGGGCTTTAGGAAATTGTTTCCAATTTGCCATGTTTATTCATCTACACCCATTTTCAATGTACAAAACCTAATCATGATGCCTATATCCCTCTTAAAGGCCAATGTTATGTTATGTTGGTTTGAGGACTTGTTCACCCATCGATGGTATTGTGTGGTGACCTAAGGACTTGTTCATGGTACTTGAGCTAGATATGATATGTTTGGGTCTTGAGTTGTTGTTTCCCTCCATTGACCATGGTTAAGGGCTTGAGGCTGGTTTCCATACCACAACCATGGTCAAGGCCACGAGACCCATATGTAGTATGAATCTCAGAAGGCCCCGAGGCTTGTTTCATATCGAATCTCAAAAGTATATTCTCCACACACTACTATTGTGATAACCAAATCTTACCATGTTTCCCGTCTCTGTGAATTTTTATGCTCAAAATTTGTTTTGCTGCTTCTAGGTCCTTCATATAAAAAATCCTAGACAATTGATCCTTTAACTAGCTGATCTCAACCATGATTTTTCTTTCTACAAGAATATCATCGACATATAACACTAAGATAAGGAATATACCATTTTCTAAATTTTGAAGTAAACATGATGATCATACTCATTTCTTGTGAAATTTTGGCTCACCATGAAGGAATCAAACTTCTTTTACCATTGCATGGGAGACTACTTCAGACTATACAATGAATTCTTGAGTTTGAAAACAAATCTTCTTTTGTGATCTTGAACAAACCCTTCTAGTCGTTTCATATATATTTCCTTATCCCAAATATCCATGAAAAAATGTTGTTTTAACATTTGACTTCTCTAACTAAATATCAAATAAATAAAATAATGCTAATACTACACTAATAGTAACAAGCTTAGGAACTGGTGAAAATATTTCATGGAAATTAATACCTTATGTTTGAGAATATTCTTTTTCCACGAGTCTTTCTTTGTACCGTTCTAATTTATCATCCAAGGCATTCATTTCTTATGTTTTATTCTTCTCCAAGGTATTCATTTCTTCTTTCATTGCTATTTTCCATTTAGCACTTTAAATAACATCCATCGCTTCTTGATAACAGCAAGGTTCCCCATCATTAGAAATCAAAGCAATAGATGAAATATAATCTTCATACCTCTTAGGAGGATTTATATCCCGTGTATGTCTCCTTAGAGTTGGTTGTATCATTTCCTTATGTTCTTGTATATTTTATTTATCCTCATATACTTATTGAGAAGCTTCTTCCTGCTCCCTATTTTTTGTAGATGATTGAGTTTCCAACTTAATTTGTTAATTTTTTGGTACATGTTCCTATTTCATTTCAACTTCTATTATGTTTGATTTTATGAGAGGAGATTCATCATATAATGTTGATTTTATACTACATCTCTTATAATGTTGATTTTGTGGGTAGGACCCCACCATTTGTATCCCTTAACTCCATCACCATAACGAAAAAAGATATGTTTTTTTCATCTGGGGTCCAACTTACAACAATGATCTTAAGAAATAAAAGCATAAGCATCACAACCCAACAAATTTTAGATTTGAGTAATCACAAGAATGACTTGTCCATACCTATTTAAGAATCTTACAATCTATTTCAACTAATGGTGACTAATTTACCAAATAGAAATATGTAGTGACTGCTTCTGTCCTCCACTCTTCCAGCAACTTGTCATTACTAAGCATGTTTTTGTGCTCTCTCTAGAAGATTCATCTTATTGTGTTCAACCACACCATTTTGTTGGGGAGTGTGAAATGTGGTTTTATGCCTTTTGATCCCAACTTCCTTTCAATAATTTTCAAGTTCCAAAGATGTGTTCACTCACCTCCATTATTTGTTCTTAAACACGTGATTGACCCGTTAGTTTTATTTTCAACCAAAGCTCTAAATTGCTTGAATACACATATCAACTTTTATTTTGATAATATAGACTCCTATAAATGTCATAAACTACATGATGATCCTCCAAAAGAAATTATAGGGGATGACCCCCAAACATCTGAATGAATATAATCTAGAATACCCTTACTTGTATGACTACCTGTTTTAAATTCTTTCTACACTGCTTCACATTGCTTGAAGAAATTCAAATTCAAAGATTTTAAATATGGAAGTAACTTATGTTTTATCAGTACCTTTATCCCTTTCTCGCTTATATGACCCAGTGGTTGATGCCATAAATGAGTAGTTTCATTTTCTTCCTCAAATACCACATATGCTTCATTTATTTGAGTACTCACTTCCAGCTTGTAAAGGTTACCAATATTTAGAGCCTTTACTCATGAACTCTAGGAACATTACAATGAAGTATCATAAGCCTTTTTAAAGGCTTCATTACATGTAGTCCATGGGAATAATACCACAAAATATGAAAACCACGATGATGCAGGAGCATCGCCTCCAAAGTCAAAGACGCAAGCATGGAGGCAAAGAAACAACATCTCAGCATGACAGAGTTTCAAATCAACAATTAACTCAGGAGTAAATCGAGTTGTTGAGATATTTTTGAAAACAACATTTTTAAATATGTCGTGTTTGTAAAGTCGTGAAGGACTGTAAGGAGTTGCAGATATAGAGTGTTGACTCTTATCTGGAAATAAATGGTAGTAATTGTAATAGGACAAAGTAGGTAACTGCTAAGAGTTTGATAGGATATGTTGCAAACAGGATGACAAGAGCTCATGGAGCCAGTCCTGAGATAGTTTGTTGTTGTATTGTAAAATTATTATGAGATTATGAGATAGGGATTAATAGAGCAGAATAGGGTAGAAGAAAGACGAAGTGGAGAACTGCAATATTATGTAATTTGTTTCATGAATGACTAGAACATACATAATTGTCCCAAATCTTGGATTGTGTTCATTTTAATGTGTGATTGAATGAATGTTGCATTATGTATATGTGATTTAGTTCATTTTCATTCATGTATGATTGTTCGAGAAGTTGATCGTATGAGTTCGTGACGAAACTGGATAAGTTTCAATTGCTTCTCTTTTGAAACTCGTATTCAAGGTGTGCATCTTGAACACAAGGAGTGCATCGACTGAGTCTCAGATTGACTCAAAAAGAGTTCAGAGAGAGAGTAGAGGAAACTTAGACCAGGTGCAAGGAGTGAACAACATCAAGAAGTGACCAAGCGTCGAAGAACCAAAATAGAGGAACGCTAGGAGGGCGAGAAGAATTTATTTTCAAGAAATCCTTCAAACTAAGTTACTGAAATCCTCGAATGCAAGGAGTGCGTGGGAAGTCAGAATCCTTTAAGGATCAAGCTCATAAGGGATAACACTTTCATAAGTGTTAACGAGATCCAAGAGTCAGACTCATAGGAAGAGAAAAGGTCAATACCTTTGAATACTGATAAATCTTCTAAGTCATAAGAAATCAGAAGCTCAGGAGGAGGAGCAAAAGTGGTCGTTGAATCACAGTGCAAGGATCAACAACCGTTTGATCAGAGAAAGGTGCACGAGTCTTAGCACTTTTCACATGCAAGAGAGATAACTTACCAAAGTTCTGAAGTCTCGAAGCCCCGAAGTAGTTTGGGACTGTCCATCATGAAGGAAGACAAGTGGCGCAAGATCCACAGCTCCGGAAGTTTGTGGACGAAGAGGAGGTGAAACACCCAAAGTAAGATCCTGACTGTTGATCGCCAGGAGATACGTGTCAGTAGATCAACAACTTTGAGAAATCTATTCGAGAGTTGTTTAGTGAGATTTGAGACTCCTGAAGCGCGAAGAGCCGAAGGACCGAAGAGAATCTAGACCGTTAGATCCAGAAGGATATGTGTCGACAGGTCGTGAGATCTAGAGGAAGGCAAAGGTGAAATGTTGAAACACCCAAAGCCCGAATAGCTGAAGAGTTGAGAGTCGTCGATCTGTAAGGGGACACTTGTCAATAGATCACAAGCTTCAGGTAAATTGTAGTGGGGTTTTGGTTGAGAACTGAGACTACCGAATCCCGAAGACCCGAAGTAAATCTGGACCGCTAGATCTAGAGGGGACGTGGCATAAATCTGTGAACTCCGGGTAAAGTCCCGAAGTAATTCATAGCCCTCATATCTAAGGGAGATGTGGCATAGATCCATGCACTCCGAGTAAAGACCCGAAGTAATCCTCGATCGTCAGATCAAGTGGACACGTGTCAGTGGATTATAGCCTTCAGATAAAATCCATTGGGAACAAGGGTGAAGTTTGAGATTTGAGATCTTAGAAGTCCGAAGATGCGAAGGAGATCTTGTCCGTTGATCGAGAAGAGGGCCACATGACCATTGATCTAGTTGAAAGGTCAAACACCCGAAGTAGAAGCAGGGATGTTGATTTAGGAGGATAGAAGTTTGCAGATCGCTAACTCCGAAAGATTGACGTATGAAGGAAAGCAGGGTTTGAGACTTGAAAAGTACGAATTCCAGAATCACAAAGGAGATCACATTCGTTAATTTAGGAGGGGTAGATCTTGTCCGTGGATTTGAAAAGGGTAGATATGAACCGTCAGTTCAGACAATACTATCAATATCGGGAGATCGACGGTCCCATAACATTGTGGGGACAAGAGTTACGTGAACTTTAAAACATTGAAGGCGGGCCGCAATCTAGACCTTGGTTTTGGCAAGAGGACACGTGGAGGCTAGAAGAGAATTTCGGTTTGAAAAGTAGTTTGATCCCAAACTGCTTTTGGCCGCGCTCACAATCACGTGGTCACGAGAGGTCATCTCCCAAGGTCACATCAAGAGGGGGCTTATCAGAAAAAGGAGTTAACACCTAGTACTCTAATATTTCACAGGAGAGTGAGAGGGAAGGTTGCAGGTGTTATTAGGCCTGCTCCAAGAAGACGAAAGGGCCTGTGTTTAGATACAGAAGGATACCATTAAGGTTTCAAAGGGTCATTTGACTCAAGAATCATAGATCCTTGACTAGGAGGTCGTGTAGCCCTACGGGGGAGTAGGGGGGTTGTATCACATGGGCTCAAAAACCACCACTATTAATCTAAAACAGATTTAACTCATTGTCTCTTTGACCAAATAAATTTCAACCCAACATTCCCCCTTTTTAAAATTGACTTTGGGTAATTATCCAAGTCCTACCGCCCTCAAAGTTTATAACCAGGGTATCCAGGAATCCATCTTGTGCCCCCCTATCACCTAGGTCTACATATATACTTTACCAATAATTTACTAGGGGAATGCATGCCCAACCAGGTCTTACAATCGTATTCCCATTTACATATAATTAAATTTTCAACTCCATTATAATCATTTTTATTTTTGTTTTTTATTCAAGGTTTCTATTTCCTTTAAGACTCCATGGGAATGCACTCACCATGTCCAATGCTTATTTTAATATCACTTATAAATGCCTCCATCCTCTTTCCATCATTATCCTAAGGAATTCCCCTTTCAAGCTCCCCCTACTCAATGAAAGACCCCAGATACATGTACCTTATCTTCCCCACATCCTCTTGCACCTTCCCATGCACTACCACAATACCACTTCCTCTAACTCTTCGATACTAACAGAAGCATAAGTATGAAATAAAAATTACCCCTATATTATATGGGGAGCGGGGGGCCCATTCGAGGCCTCATGTCCATTGCAAAAAAAACCCATGATGTCTCATCCGCTTCCACTCTCAGTGCCACCTTCCCATACTACCTTGGATTTTATTTGTCTCTCTCGATAGTCGAAAAATATTGAACATGTAGTCATGGCTTGGTGGACGGAGAAAAGAACCCGCCACTGCTTCAGTAATGTCCAATTTTATGATCTGTGGGTGATTTTTTCCTAAACAAGATGCCTTTAATATTGGAAAAGTACCATGGAATGGTGCCTTTAATATTGGAAGCTTCAAGGCCACAAAATAATGAGTTCAAAGCACTTTGTTTAGTCTTTGACATCCACGTCAAAGGTGATATTCATGGCAAGGTTGAGACTTTCCATCCAATTTCTTGCTTTATTATTTTGTTTGTGGACATATAAGATTATGAGACTTTCTCATAGTTTATTTTGTGCAAAAAAACATGTAGGAACATCTAGTTGAAGTTGGGAGAATTTGACTAACATGAATTCTTACTCTTAATTACGCCGAAAGGCGTATACCTATTGATAATGGGCATAATTAATCACTTTTTAATCATAAATTTCAATCCTAGGGTTGGCAATTGAAGATGCTGGCATATTCTTCATCGTCCTCTTTAATCAATGGATGAGATTTTGATAAATTAACTTCCGCTCATTTATAAAGACGTCCGTTTATGTGATTACTTTTTCACATTTACTAAATAAAATTAAAAAATTACTTGCTCATCACCAGATTGCCACGTTCAGTGATTAAGAAATATTAAAAAATAACAACAGTGATTACTAAACTGGACAAATGCGTATGGCCGCGTGGATGTGAACTGCTGCCGTTTCATTGGTGTGGAATTGGATGCAAATTAAAACGTTTTGTAGTGCGCTGTCATTTTTTAACCCGGGCTGATGCTTATGGCTTCCTCTACCCACGATTCCGCTTCCTCTACCCACGATTCCGCTTCCGCTTTTCAATTCCATGGCAGGTTTTGCCCGCGTTTTAAATGCCACCCAACGTTAAGCCTTTCGGCGTTCACCAGCTGTGAGTACTCACAGCTGTGCTAGTTTAATTTTTTTTCACAAATAGGTGGAAAATGTTAGGTTTTATGCTGACAATGGAACTAGATGTTAAGGATTGTGTATGACTCATCATGTGTTGATATAAAAGAGTGTTTGTTTTTAAGGGATTCTGATCTGGGATACTATTGTCATTTGCAATAATGAGTTGTTGCTTGTTTTAATATGCTATTTATTTTACAAATGTCAATGTGACGTAGAGTTGACACTTTTGGAAACAAAAACATCTAGGAGGGTTGAAAAGGTGAATTGCAATATAGTTGAGGAGCATTAAATTTGGTTGAAAGAAAAATACGAGAAAGAACTAAGGAATTTTAGTTCATCTTGAGAAGGAAGGAGAAGGAACAAACTCTTTCTTAACTCCAACCGTTTCAAACCGAATGTCATCATATATATATATATTACTTATCATTGACTATTGTAATGAAGCGTAAGCGTGGATTTGATTCCTCGGCCTCCAAGTGTTGTCTCGCCCGAGGATTCGATTTTCATTCTCAATTCTTAAGTTGGTATTTAAGTTGGTATCAGAGATATGAGGGAGAGAGACGATCACTCTTGAGAGAGGCACTCGATGCTCTATAGATCGAGAGGCGGATTAAATAACTGGACTGAGAGGCACTCTTTAATTGTAATCTCGAGTAGTGTGGAGGATCCCGAGTGGAGAGTCGTGAAGGAACCCGTCAACTTTCGCTGAGGAGGATTCATGTTCTCCTTTTGCTATCATTTCTTCCGTGAAAATTGTCCAAGTGACAAGTGATTTGCGAGAACAAAGCCATCGATACCAAACAAATTGATTAGGTTCTAAATATAAAGAAGCAATTCGTACCTTTTGTGTATGTGGCACATTATGGAGATCAAAGAATTGCTCCATCTGAAGTATCCATGTGATTGGGTCCTTGCCATCAAACTTCCTCATGTCAATCTTAGGAACGTGGTTGGTATTCAAACCAAAGTTGGAGTTTCTCCATTCTTGATTCACCTTCCTTTTGTCCACATCATGAATTTCATGGGATGCATTTTCACTTTCAATTGTCTTCTCTGTTACGAAATTTTTCAATACTTCCATGATCTCCCCTTTTAAACCATCTATCTTAGTATCCAACTTGTCTTCCATTGAATCCATCTTAGCTTGTAGTTCATTTATGTCCCTACGCATTTCTTGACCTTCATCAAGAGTCCAAGTAGGATTTTCTGGAGGCTTATTTGGTGTAGAAGTTCCCTTTTTGGGTGGCATGTTGGCCAAGTATCACTTTTGAACCCTGATTTTGAGATGGTTCTGCTAGACAATATTTCTTCTATTGTATCTCCCAATTTTTGGCCCTTCTGGGTATGAAACTTTCTCTTATGTATTTCTATGATATTTCTTCTCTTCAATGCCATAGGTCTGATCAAAATTGGATGTGCCAAGTGGAATTTAAGGTAACTTCCCCACAACTTGCCGATTTTTGGCCTTTCCAGGAGATCTCACTTGTATAGTGTGCCCCGCACAAAATAATTTATATAAAACTCTGAAACTCGCACCCAAAATACTACAGAATGTCCAAGATCCAATGCAACCAGTCCCACACAATTTGGATACTCTAGGAAGAAGTTATGATTGTTTTACCTGGAACACCTTCTTGAGACTAGCCAATAGGACTAGTCAGATACCCTATCTTACACAGGGTGTATCTACAAATTTAAGATGACCCAGAAGATGAACCTTTTACCATAGATACATTACTAATTTCTGTAAATGGCCTCTGGAGTTTAGGGTCTGAAACGTTACAGACAATGTTTTATAGCGAAAATTCCGCAAAAACTCATTTTAGGATGATTCCAGAACCCTCTCTTGTACAGGATGTATATCTGAAAGTATAAGGCCTCAGGAGCTAAATTGTGAACCCAACGTACCTTGATCCGTCTACTAAATATCCTCCAAGCCGTTCCTTCTGAAACATTGTAGAAAAAAAGTTATAGTGAAAATGCCACGGTGTCTCAGATGTAGCAGCAAAACCCCAAGACCTTGAGCTCTGATACCATATGTTAAGAACCAAACATCAAAATAGCATAGAAAAACCTCAAGAAAAGTACTCAACGCCTTGAAAAAGAGATAATTTCAGATAATAAGCCTCTTTGAGGGGGCAACCTCCTTTTACCCCACTTAAATGTTCAACTACAAGATGATTCAAAATTAAAATGTCTCATTGGTATATATAGGAGACTAGGATGTATAATTACAACTAATGGCTTAAAGCCAACATAAATAAATTAACATTACTAATCTAATATGCCCCAATTAAGGGGTAATGAGCCAATATTAGGGCTTAACAAGGTGCACGAGTCTTATCACTTTGCACATGCAAGAGAGATAACTTACCAAAGTTCTAAAGTCCCGAAGCCCCGAAGTAGTTTGGGACCGTCCATCATGAAGGAAGACAAGTGGCGCAAGATCCACAGCTCCAGAAATTTGTGGACGAAGAGGAGGTGAAACACCCGAAGTAATATCCTGACCGTTGATCGCCAGGAGATACGTGTCAGTAGATCAACAACTTTGAGAAATCTATTCGAGAGTTGTTTAGTGAGATTTGAGACTCCTGAAGAGCGAAGAGCCGAAGGACCGAAGAGAATCTAGACCGTTAGATCCAAAAGGATACGTGTCAGGGGGTCATGAGATCTAGAGGAAGGCAAAGGTGAAATTTTGAAACACCCAAAGCCCGAATAGCTGAAGAGTCGAGAGTCGTCGATCTGCAAGGGGACACTTGTCAACAGATCGCAAGCTCCGGGTAAATTGTAGTGGGGTTTTGGTTGAGAACTGAGACTACCGAATCCCGAAGACCCGAAGTAAATCTGGACTGCCAGATCTAGAGGGGACGTGGCATAAATCTGTGAACTCCGGGTAAAGTCCCGAAGTAATTCATAGCCGTCATATCTAAGGGAGACGTGGCATAGATCCATGCACTCCGAGTAAAGACCCGAAGTAATCCTCGTTCGTCAGATCAAGTGGAAACACGTCAGTGGATTATAGCCTTCGGATAAAATCCATTGGGAACAAGGGTGAAGTTTGAGATTTGAGATCTCAGAAGTCCGAAGACGTGAAGGATATCTCGACCGTTGATCGAGAAGAGGGCCAGATGACCATTGATCTAGTTGAAAGTTCAAACACCCGAAGTAGAAGCAGGGATGTTGATTTAGGAGGATAGAAGTTCACAGATCGCCAACTACGAAAGATTGACGTACGGAGGAAAGCAGGGTTTGAGACTTGAAAAGTACGAAGTCCGGAATCACAAAGGAGATCAAATTTGTTAATTTAAGAGGGGTAGATCTTGTCTGTGGATTTGGAAAGGGTAGATCTGAACCGTCAGTTCAGAAAGTACCGTCAATATCGGGAGATCGACGGTCCCATAACATTGCGGGGACAAGAGTTACGTGAACTTTAAAACATTGAAGGCGGGCCGAAATCTAGACCGTGGTTTTGGCAAGAGGACACGTGGAGGCTAGAAGAGAATTTTGGTTTGAAAATTAGTTTGATCCCAAACTGCTTTTGGCCGTGCTCACAATCACGTGGTCACGAGAGGTCATCACCCAAGGTCACATCAAGAGGGGGCTTATCAGAAAAAGGAGTTAACACCCAGTACTCTGAGATTTCGCAGGAGAGTGAGAGGGAAGGTTGCAGGTGTTATTAGGCCTTCACCAAGAAGACAAAAGGGCCTGTGTTTAGATACAGAAGGATACCATTAAGGTTTCAGAGGGTCATTTGACTCAAGAATCAGAGATCCTTGACTAGGAGGTCATGTAGCCCTACGGGGGAGTAGGGGGGTTGTATCACATGGGCTCGAAAACCACCACTATTAATCTAAAACAAATTTAACTCATTGACTCAAATTTTAACCCAACATTCCCCCTTTTTTAAAATTGACTTTGGGTAATTATCCAAGTCCTACCACCCTCAAAGTTTATAACCAAGGTATCCAGGAATCCAGCATGTCCCCCCCTATCACCTAGGTCTACATATATACTTTACCAATAATTTACTAGGGGTATGCATGCCCAACCAAGTCTTACAATCGTATTCTCATTTACATATGATTAAATTTTCAACTCCATTATAATAATTTTTATTTTTGTTTTTTATTCAAGGTTTCTATTTCCTTTAAGACTCTATGGGAATGCACTCACCATGTCCAATGCTTATTTTAATATCACTTATAAATGCCTCCATCCTCTTTTCATCATTATCCTAAGTAATTCCCCTGTGAAGCTCCCCCTACTCAATGAAAGACCCCAGATACATGTCCCTTATCTTCCCCACATCCTCTTGCACCTTCCCCATGCACTACCACAATACCACCTCCTCTAACTCTTCGATACTAGCAGAAGCATAAATATGAAATAAAAATTACCCCTATATTATATGGGGAGCGGGGGGGCCATTCGAGGCCTCATGTCCACTGCAAAAAAAACCCATGATGTCTCATCCGCTTCCACTAGTGCCACCCTCCCATACTACCTTGGATTTTATTTGTCTCTCCCGATAGTCGAAAAATATTGAACATGTAGTTGTGGCTTGGTGGACGGAGAAAAGAACCCGCCACTGCTTCAGTAATGTCCAATTTTATGATCTGTGGGTGATGTTTTCCTAAACAAGATGCCTTTAATATTGGAAAAGTCCCATGGAATGGTGCCTTTAATATTGGAAGCTTCAAGGCCACAAAATAATGAGTTTAAAGCACTTTGTTTAGTCTTTGACATCCACGTCAAAGGTGATATTCATGGCAAGGTTGAGACTTTCCATCCAATTTCTTTCTTTATTATTTTGTTTGTGGACATTTAAGATTATGAGACTTTCTCATAGTTTATTTTGTGCAAAAAAACATGTAGGAACATCTAGTTGAAGTTGGGAGAATTTGACTAACATGAATTCTTACTCTTAATTTTTTTTTGACAAATGGGTGGAAAATGTTAGGTTTTATGCTGACAATGGAACTAGATGTTAAGGATTGTGTATGACTCATCATGTGTTGATATAAAAGAGTGTTTTTTTTTAAGGTATTCTGATCTTGGATACTATTGTCATTTGCAGTAATGAGTTGTTGCTTGTTTTAACATGCTATTTATTTTACAAATGTCAATGTGACGTAGAGTTGACACTTTTGGAAACAAAAACATCTAGGAGGGTTGAAAAGGTGAATTGCAATATAGTTGAGGAGCATTAAATTTGGTTGAAAGAAAAATACGAGAAAGAACTGAGGAGTCTTAGTTCATCTTGAAAAGGAGAAGGAACAAACACTTTCTTAAGCAAGAAAGTAAGAAGTAGCCAAGATATGGAAGGATTAAATTTCTAAGAATGATTTTCATGATACATTATTTGTTCAATTTTCATATTTTCTAATAGAGCATTACAAATTTTGCAAATAGTAAGAGAAGCCAGGAAAATAAATAGAATAATTAGATAGAATGCTATAAGAGAATATGGGTAAAATTGAAAAGTCACAGAGGAAAGAATCTCTAAAAAAAAATGATAGGAGAAAGAGAATTATCATGAACTAGAGGCTCCACAATTTAGTAAGAAGAGGCTAAGAGGCATAAAAAAAAACCAGAATAAGAAGATTTAAAAATAATGAAGATGCTCCACAATTTAGTAAGAGGAGGCCAAGAGGCATAAAAAAAACCAGAATAAAAAGATTTAAAAATAATGAAGATTAGTTATGATGATTAGTTGAGGTTAACTCCAACCATTTCAAACAGAATGTCATCACACAGAGATATATATATATATATATATATATTACTTATCATTGACTATTGTAATGAAGTGTAAGAGTGGATTTGATTCCCCAACCTCCAAGTGTTGTCTCGCCCGAGGATTCGATTTTCATTCTCAATTCTTAAGTTGGTATCAGAGATACGAGGGGAGAGAGACGATCACTCTTGAGAGAGGCACTCGATGCTCTATAGATCGAGAGGCGGATGTTTGCGTTATAGATCAAATAACTGGACTGAGAGGCCCTCTTTAATTGTAGTCTCGAGTAGTGTGGAGGATCCCGAGTGGAGAGTCGTGAAGGAACCCGTCAACTTTCGCTGAGGAGGATTCATGTTCTCCTTTCGCTGCACACAGGAATAGGAGGATCTTTCACTGAGGCAGAAGAGATCGATGCTCTCTTCTCTTTCTGCTGAGGAGGATCGCTAAGGAGTATCGCTGCTGAGGTGGAACCCATCCTTCCTGTGCATGGTCTACGTGAGGATCGCTAAGGAGGATATGTGCATGGTCTACGTGAAGGAACCCATCCTTCTCTTCTTTGATTTCTCTCCTTGAGATACTGTGAATGAGTTGTTGCTTCTTCGTTTGGAGGTTACGCTTAATGCAATTATCATTTTTCATTCCCACATACGCCATACACCATTCCGTGATGGAAGTATTCGTCTGTCTGCGAAGAGGAAGAGCGTCGAGTTGCTGTGTGGGAGTTTGGAAAAGAAGAGAGCATCCTGTGTTTCAACTGGATCAAAACCATCAGTTTCTTAGTATTATGTGTGCTTATCTATTTATGCAAGGTTAATTCTCTTTCTTGGCATGGAATTGTATTGAATGCAATTTTAACTTCTGACAAAATCGACAAGCAATTCCCAAGTTGAAATTAACCTTGGGAATTTAGATCTATCTATCTGCAAGCAATTCCCTGGTAACTCAGATCTGTCTATCATATGAATCAAAGATTTATCCGCTGAATTGGAGATATGCGTGTTTCCATTGCTGCTACTATAAGCGGGTAGTTGTTTGAGAGATGACCAGGCGACGTTGACTGCCTACAAGGTTAAGAAGTTTGCCACTGTCAGAAACTACCTCAATGAAGCCAACAAGTTATATGGTTTGAATTTTATCAATTGAAAATTCAAAATGCCATGATGGAAGGTGATGGAAGGTTATGGCATATGGACTATGAAGCCAACAAGTTATATGGTTTGAATTTTATCAATTGAAAATTCAAAATGCCATGATGGGAGGTTATGGCATATGGACTATTGGACTATTGCTAAAGGAGATGAAGAGTGATCTAATGCGATTACAGGTGCCACAACGAATTTTATCAATTGAAAATTCAAAATGCCATGATGGAAGGTTATGGCATATGGACTATTGCGAAAGGAGATGAAGAGGGACCTAATGCGACTACAGGTGCCATAACGACAGGAATCCTATACTAGGATAATCTAGAGAATAAATCCAAGGTATTTAAAGATTAGAATGCAAATTACAGGTGCCATAACGACAGGAATCCTATACTAGGATAATCTAGAGAATAAATCCAAGGTATTTAAAGATTAGAATGCAAATTTGACGGAAATAGTCTCATGTCCTTCAAGTAGCTTTAGATTTCTAACGAGTCATATTTGCTAAGATATATTGAGTGGAAGAGCTATGATTTTTTGTATCCATATTTGTATATCAATACTTAAAGGCTTTTCCAATATTTCCCCCATACATTTCTTAACCATGCCATGCTTTCAACTTGTTTCGAGACCTCTTTGGAAAAGGAACAAGTTAGAAGTAATTAATCTACTATTTTCTCTACTTGTTGGCATAAACTACACTAATTTAGGCCAAAAATGTTATTTTTATGTAGAACCTCCTAGGTAGGAGCCTTGTTATTTAAGACTAGCCATATTGATATTTTTATTATGGGGGGCACATTAACTTCCATATGATTTTCCACCACCAAATCATTTTTATCCTCAAGCCTTTCTCAACGAGGGCTTTGTATCCTAGTTTGGGTACATATATCCATATATCCCAAAATGATTGAGAAACCATAACAATTGGTCATTTTCTTCCACTATTTTGACATTGCTATTGAGCCCGATATAGAATTTATCCCCTCTACACACCTTCCAAATCAACCAACCAATTGAAAATATGAGTTCATATATTTCCAGATAATTGATGCATTATGCACATGTTTCACCAAGTTCCTAATCCATTCCTCTACTACAACTAGGTACATGATACACATATTTTTTCTTTGAATTTATTTAATGTATATTTGATTTATTCATATTATTAATCATATATACATTTAGTTTATTCTTATTATTATTGATTGAGCAAAAGTAACAATGACCATTGGTTTGGGTCTCAAAATCCAATATAATGATATGGATTTCAACACTCCTTTAACAAATATCAATCTTCCCTCTTTTTAGAACCATGATTGCACTAATGCTTTATTTTATTTTCTACTTTGGAAACCAACCATTTTCGTTCACCTTTTTTTATAAATTTGGTTTCAAGTGGAAGCCCAAATACTTTAGTCCCTAAGCCATATCACTGCTCATGTTTTAGAATATCCTACATGGACAAAGTGAATTTGTAAATAGTATCTGTAATTTTTAATGAATGATAACTACTCTTAAAGTACTATAAATTTCTTTATAAAATTACGTGTATATTTCTATGGAAAGAAAATGCTAAAATATTTTTTATAATTTACTTGCATTTTATTTTCACTTGCTTCAACATTTTTTTATCATTTTTCTTTTTTTCTTAGAATAAAGCAATGAAGACTTCACTACCAAAAACATGTGATAATCAAGGTAACTTGGAGGAGAGATCTCACTTCTAACTCATGACTACTTAAGCTAACTCTTGGCTAAAATATTTGTAACATCTTTAAAGGAAAATAAGATTAATGATATCTTGTTAAGTCAAACATGTCACAAGTGTGATTTGAATTTAGATGGAAAGGATAACAACTTCTTTTAACCACTCAAACTAAATCTTATTAAGTACATGTATATATAGTGTTGTATATAACATATTTATATTGAAATCAAACAATAATTTTTAAAATAAATGATATAATTTTTTGCAAATAAAATTTGATTGCCAAATAATTTTATAAGTTATGATTTAATTGATTTGAAGAATAAAAAACATATCTTTAACAAATAAAAAATATCTTTCTAAAAAATAAAAATTAAAAGAAAACTAAACTAATAATTTTATTTTATTTATTTTTTCACTCTTATGAATAATAAATATCTTTCTAAAAATAAAAATTAAAAGAAAACTAAACTAATAATTTTATTTTATTTATTTTTTCACTCTAATTGCCAAATCTCTTTGCAACAAAATGAAACATCAGGCCCAAAGTAGCCATCAACGTCTCAAGTCAAAGGTTTGTTGAAAAGTAAATTGTGGAACAATCATGGCGAATGTAGCTACGAAAAACCATCTTTCAAACAGGATTCTCCAAGTTGCTTACCCTCCCTACTAGTACAACATTGGATACCATAAGAAATTGAATTATTTATTTTCTTGGACATGGGAAAGGGTCAGCTCTAAGAGAAATCACCATGGGAAGACAAATTACACTTTTTTTTTTTCGTTTTATTATTAATCCCTATTTCCGGCTATTATTAGTCCCTTCCTCTCGCTAGGGACTCTAGCTTTCTCATGGCGATCAACCATCATTGACCGCATATTAACTAGTACATTCTAATGCATTAGTTAGTGCGTTTTGAAGAATCCTATGATATTTTTCATTGTGAACTCTTATTAATTCATAATACATCTTTTATTTAAATAATTAAAATAATTTTTTGATTTTCCAATTTTCAAGAATTAAATTTTTGATTGGTTAATAATCATAATGAAACTTTGATTCTAGTTTTCACCTTCTGCAAATATTTGTATTATAATGAAACTTTGATTCCGTTTTTGACCCTCTGCAAATACAACATTACTTTGTAATGAATTTTGCACAATAAATTTGGATTTTGGATTTACCTCGACTCATCAATTTTGGGCAATTGTTTGTCCTGGCAGGTGTCATGTACTCATCCAAGACCCACAGGCGTGGTGTCCATGAGGATGAATCAGATTCCTTCATTATTCAAGGTTGTCACGTGAAGTGCAGCACCATATGCAACAACTTCATCAGGATTTATCCTTTTACAGAGATTTCCATGGAAGAAATCTTGAAGGAGTTCATGTACCTTTGGAATGCGAGTGGAACCTCCTACTAATACACCTTCGTTAATTTTCTCTTTGTTCATCCTCGCGTATTGCAAACATTTGTTGAGAATTCGCATGCACTTGCCGAAGAAATCAGCGTTGAGCTCTTCAAACTTGGCTCTTGTAATTTTCATGTGAAAATATAGCCCTTCTTAGAGACAGTTGATATCAATCAAAGTATCTACCACCGAAGACGGATTTCTTTTTTCCCTTTCGCATTCTGATAGGAGTCTCCAAAGATCTTTAGCACTTGTGTTTATTTCCGATTTATTTTTTCTGTTGAAATGTCAAACATAGTAACTAAGCATCTTGTTGTCAAATTCATCGCCACCCAAATGTGTGTCCCCTCCGACATACTTCACCTCAACTTTACCTCTCCTGACATTAAAAATGGATACATGAAAGGTGCCTCCCCCTAGGTCGAAAATCAAGACAATCTTCTTTCCATCGGAGGAATAAACCTTTGTACCAAACCCGTAAACTATGGCTATGGAAGTGGGTTCATTAATAGTTTTCATGGCGTTAAGATCGAAAATGGTAGCTGCGTCTCTAGTAGACTTTCTCTGAGAATTGCTAATAGGTCGGTACAGTGACGACGGCATTTTTCACATGAGAGTTCAAGTATGCTTCGATTGTCGTCTTCATTTTCGCTAATACCATCGAAGGGATTTCCTCAGTTGCAAACTTCTTCCTCTCGCCCTTGTAATCGACTTGGATAATGGGATTTTCATCATCTCCAACAACGATAGTAAAGGGCTAGTGTTTCATGTCACTCTGCACAGGGATCGGTGAATCTTCTTCCAATGAGTCTCTTGGCATCGAAGATAGTATTCTAGGGATCAGTTGCCATTTGATATTTGGCAACATCTTCGACAAATCTATGAGAGGGAGTGAAAGCAACAAAGGAAGGAGTAATTTGATTGTCATGATCATTAACAATAACTTCGACTCTATCTTGCTGCCACACTGTTATGTAGTTGTAAGTTGCTATCTTTTGAAGTTGACAACAACAAGTGGCTATGATTCCAAAATGACTTTGATCCCAAAACAAAGATGCCACAAAGATGCAGATAGGCACAATATTTTTTTTTAAGTTGTAAGGTGTTTTGCATGCAGAACTTATGTTGCTAAGTGTTACATGTGAAACAACAAGACAAAATTGCCAAAAGAGAGAAAGCTTTTGGGAAGAAGGAATCTTTTTCCACTTCCACAGTTGAGACTTTGTGTCTTGCACAGAAAGAGCAGAAACCTAGAGGAGAGTCTGCTAGATTTGAAAATAGTCACAGAGGTCGTGGTAGGAGACCATTT
>ML790122.1:186043-236504 GCA_009831015.1 Picea engelmannii | reverse complement strand
TTATTTTATAAGGCCCTCCTTTCCTTAGATGACATCTTGATCAAGAATTGTCTATGTTTAGATAAAAATAATGTTCTTGTACCACTCTAGATATGCCATTAGTAGATATTTAGTCAACTCTCCATCAAATTCAATAATCACTACTTCAACAACCAATGGTCAATTTGCAAAGGCCTTGACATTTGATGACCTTCAAAGGATATATTTCAATATCATGTTCATTTAACTTCGCAAACTATTTATCTCATCTCCTTTCTCTCAATGGCTAGTTGAGGATCATATCAACTCGGGGAAAGGGTACATAATCCATCACATGGGTCAAGAGAATGAAGATATTAAAGTATGCCATGGATTTCGCTAAGGCATATGATTTTTCCTCAACTAGGGAGTACCTTAACTCAATCCTATAACACTCTGGTCATGAATGAAATAGGCAAATTTCTAATCCTCTCAATTATTTTGGGTAAGAATGGAAAATTTGGTTTCCTCAAAAGAAAAAGAGGACAATATGAAATATCTATCTAGATCTAGGCTTATCAAAACTAGAGAACTAGTGATTGCAACTTTGATACGATTGAAATATTCTTATACTTTAGAGATCCATTCAAACACTTAATACTTCTTCAATAATAAATTGATGGTGGCAGCATAGTCTAAGACAAATCTATAGATAAATTTAATTTTCCCAAAAGCATATTGGACGCACTTTCAATTAATGGGAGGCTTCAACTCATTTATCACCCAAATAATTTTTCGATCGATATAGATCCCTATTTCACCTATGATATGCCCCAAAAATTTATGTTATGTGATAGAAAACAACAATTTTGGGGCTTTATAAATATTCCATACATTCTACACTTGATAAAAATTCTATAATATGGAACACATGTTGTTCCCTAACCTTGGATTAGATAGTGAGATCATCTTGATAATCAACCATTGTCTTTCCAATCAAATCATGGTAGGAATGATCCATGGCTCTTTGAAATGTTGCACCAGTATTCATTAACTCGAATGGCATTCAAACATAAGCATAAGTCCCCTACAGGGTTCTGAAAGGTGTCTTAAGGTAATCCCTTTCATCTACCAAAAATTTATTATAGCCTAATAAATCATCAAGCATATACATCAATACTAGGCCCATCACCTACTATGTAACATGTCCATATTCAGAAGTGGGTGATTGTCCTTTAGGGATGCTTGATTTGAGTCATGGAATTCAACACGTAGAAATATTTCCCCATTCTTCTTCCAAACCCCTACAAGATTGGCCACCCATTTTTAATATCTAATTGGTACTATAATACCTATGTCCATTAACTTCTATAATTCAATTTTAATGACGAGCTTTAATTTTGGATTTATCACCCTCAATTTTTATCTAATAGGTGTTCTTCTTTCACTTTTATTTTTTTATGTATAATATTGGTCCTATTATATTCCTTTAGGTCACCATATGTCCATGAAAAAATATCTTCAAATTGCTTGAAAATATTAACAAAATCAACCACATCTTGGTTGGTACAATTGCTCCCTACACTCAATAATTTGGGTTTGTCCTCTATGTCAATGTTGACCTTTGTGGTTTCTTGGAATTTCTAGAGTGATTGGTATTATCCTAGTTGTACCTTTCAAGTTTAGTCATATTTATTGAATAAAGACTCCAATGAGATTATGCCTTTAGATAGAATGTTTTCTTACAAATTTAGGATTACAATCTCATCATATTGGTCCTGCCTTGAAAATTCATATTGAGGTTCAAGGATAGTGTTTTTTGGGATTTGTTTCTGAATTTTGTCAGCCACGTCCAATAATTTTGCAATGTGTTCATCATTTTAAAATATTTTCCAAAACCTTGAACATTATATGGTACTAATGGGTGTAAAATGGATTCAACATAGAAAGAGGTTCTTGACAAGGGACAGATGGGGGTTAAAAAGAGACATTGAAACTACAAAGATTCTTCCTTTTGATTCTCCTCTCTTGGAATAAACTTTATGTTAAAATAATTGAAACCCTTTATCAAGTCCCATACCCTTTGCACAATTCCTTTAAATGATTTGTTTTAATGATACATCTTTTCTTAACCTAGTTGAAAACTAGCAATGAATCTCCCATTACAATGAGGTCTTGAACATCCATTTTTTGGGATAGAAATAGTCCTTAAATTAGTGTGTAATATTATAAAATGTTGAATATGCATTACAATTTAAATTTGGAGTGAGAATGAATTTCTCTAGAAGGAATCTCAAAAACTACTCCTTCTACGGTTCCACATTTCAAACAAGATCCATCAAATGACATCCTACATGATCCCTCACAAGGGGAGTAAACATTGGGAAGTATAGGTGCATCTATCGTTGTTCCTTTTAAAATTCGTTCGACAGTACACATGTTCCCGCATCTAGTACTGCAAGGGCATATTTTTATGGTGTTGATTAAACAATGAACGAAAAAAGAGGGATTTTTCATCATAGCTATGACACACATACATTGTATATACATTAATGTAGAACCTGAAATAAAGATGAAGAAAAGTTGATGCAAACTTAAAACCTGTGTCAACCAATTTGTGTACTTTGACAGAAAAAAAAAATGTTTATGGTTTACATGACGAATTGATGAGGGAAACAAGTGGGTGTGAGAGTAAAATTTGAGTCCATAAACCCTCCCATATCGTTAAGGCATGCAAATAGTCTATCCATGTCAAATTTCAATGCATATAGAAATAGTTTGAAAAAATTTCAATTTGGCCCCATTCACAGGTCATTGTTGCCCATGTCTAGTCCTAGTACAATGTATTTTCGTTGTTCCTTTTAAAATTTGTTCAAGGTTCCTATACTCATAAAACACCACCTTTCCTAAAAATTTTGAATGACGATACGTAATCTTAGGACCACAAACTAGACATGCAAATTTACCCTTTGTTTGAAGACCTGCAACAAATGGATTAATGTCAATTATACAATGAGATTATTTAAAAATTAAACTTGCAGCATGATATCTTTAAAAAATTATATAGTATATTTAAAGAGCAATAGAATGCTACATACCACAAAAATTTGTTAGTCGGGGCATCATGAATTGTCCATAAAAGTATTCCATGGAATTTAAATTTATTCTCCCCGATTGGTTTACAAATGTCATACATAGTGATGCCAGTCCATAACTTTAGTAGCTCGTCAATAAGAGGATCGATATATACATTCATATATTTAACTTGGTACTTACCTAATTGTTTTAAATTACACATAATTACTATAATAACCATGATATGTATATATAAGTAAATAAATAAACAAAAGATATTATGCAAAAAAGAAACAAATGAAAATGTTACATTCAAAAAATTAATGTAAACAAATACCTGGAACAAGCATTTTCAACATTATGTGCTCCCTCTTTATTGACATCCAAGGAGGAATGTTATTGTTGATAGCAAAAATAGGCCACACTGAGTAAATAGACCTAATCTCTCTAAATGGATTAACGTTGTCAGTTGCCAATGAAATCCTAACATTACGAGGTTCATCTTTGAAATCTACCCATTTTTCCTCAATTTCCCTAAATGCATAGCCATCAGCATGCATTCGAAGAAAACCATCTCCACTTGTATTACGTGCATGGTAATCCATAAATTGTGCTATGCTTTCACACCTAAACAATTGCCGCAAACGTGGAATTATGGGAATATGATGAAGAACCTTTTGAGGCACCCTTTTTGTTACTTGATCAGTTTGATATCTGTTGATAAGACATTGCAGACATTCTATTTTCGAAGCATGTTGTCCATAATATATAATATTATCATTAGGACATGCATCTATAGTTTGATAATCCATTCCAATGTCTTTCATATTGGCATGCAAATATCGATATGTGCGAGGTAAAATATTTGATGATGGTAACAAAATTTTACCTAACAATCTACAACATAACAAATAACTAGATAATGTAAAGAATATTAATCATATAAATTTCATTCTTATTTTACACATTAATTAACAGTAAAAAAATATAGAAAAAAGTCAACATTTATGTATATGAGATGAAACATATTACATACCTTAGGATCTGTGTCATACAAGTGTTCGACAAATTTTTCATAACCTTTAAGTTCACTAGCATCAATGTAGTGGAGAGAATGTTTGCTCTTGAGCCTTCATAAAGTCATTTATTTTCCTTTTCTAATAGAGGTTCATCATAAATACCATCATTTTTCCCATCCTCATGCGGCTGAGCAAACAAATCTTGGATCATTTGATTTGTCCCATCATCTTCTTCCATGGGATCATTAACTTGTTTTGTCCCATCATCTTCTTCCATGAGATCTTCATTTTCTTGATCATGTTTCTCAGCTTGTACAACATCATTTCTACTACCACTTGGTGTAATATTCTGCAAAAAGTTAGAGGGAAAATCTAACTTTATAATTACAAACAATCATTCAAAATTAGTGTGTATAACAAATATTCAAACAATATATATAATTTTATATAAAATTGACAATATGGAAATAGATAATGAATGTATAGTTAATTACCATGAGACGGTATTCATTTGATCCCCCATCAATGTGCCCATATTTCCTACAATGTTTTTTAGTTGTTGTTATTAAAATTCTTACGGGACGTGTAGTGAAACATATTTTGCAAGAGAAATAACATCTACCATCACCCTTTTCACCTTCTTTACTTTTTTTCCCACCTCTAATATTCTGCGACATTCTTCCGCACAAAAATACCTTTTTTGAATCGTCGTTGTTATAGCAAGATTTTCGCAACACCTCTAATTTGCAAAATATTTATAGATATTTTTTTCGTCGCAAGAGTGACAAACATTAACCAAGTGAATGTTGACTTTGTCAAACAGTGTAACGGTCAATGTTGACTTGGTCAAACAGTGTAACAATCATCATTGGATCGTCGATCTTGCGACAATAACCAAAGGTCATCACAAGAGTGATGGGTGTCCACTATCTTCATGTTCGTCTCTCTTGAGACGTACAGCTAGGTTCGTCGCAAGAGCAACGAATGCGGGATGGATTTATAAAAAAATTAAAAAATTCAAATCTTTACCTTCAATTTTGCGAGGAAAGGGTACTTTCGTTGCAAGTAGTTGTTGCAAATTTTTCAATATGCAGTAGTGTGAGGAACCGAAAAACTACTAAAAATAGTAAGTTGCCAAAATAATGTTTTGAGCTAGTTGGAAAAGGTGGGTGGCCATTGAGATCCTCCTGGATCAACTTCCCTCTACATCTCTTTATTATATCATCCAACTCTACAAGCTTTGTCATGCTTCCATGTCCATTGGACCCCAAACTTTATAATCTATAGATCCACGCATTATTATTTATAGTACCTAATTATTTTTTCAACAAGCTCTTGACATAACATGCTCTTCTTTTAACTGTTCCCCAACTCATAAACAATACCTTGATATTTAAAAATCAACCCCTTTTTATTTTCTAGGTTGATGCACTCCAAATGTGCCTATATACCTCTACATAAGCACCATCATGAGTATCTACAATTTGATTACCCAATACTAACATTTGTCTTGTACCTATATCATCTAGAAATGTTTTTCAAAAAATTGACATTATTTAGAAAATCTTCATTTTGAACAATTACATGGTTCTCATATTCTATTTTCCCTTTTTCCTGTAGATTTATAACACAACCAATTTCTTCCTAAGAGAACCTAATAATTATGTCATGTCATCCTCTGGATTACCTTTCTAATGGTTGTACTCATGCCTTGTTCTAGTTTCAGTGATGAAAGTTATGGCTTCCTAAAATCAACAGTTTCACCTTTTTGCACATGTTTCATTGGTAAAATAAATCTCAAAGCCAATATTCTTCCACCTATAGAAAGAAATCTGGAGAGAACCAGAAATTTTTTATATCAATTGTTGATATTATTTATGATTGTGAACTCACAAAAACTTTTGAATTTGAAATCAGATGCATCATTCCAATTCTGTATAAATATGGAATTGATGACTTTGCACTTTTAAATATTTTCCAAACTTAGAATTGGTTATCTCCCAAATAGATAAAAATTGGTAAAAAATCCATCAAGTCAAAGTATTCTAGATTTATGTGTATATAAAATATCGACTAAAATAAATTTTTTGAATTGGTGATCTGTGGTCCCTTTTCCTCCCTTGAAGATTTCAAAAATCCCCCAAAATTTCTCAGGAATAGTGTATTTTTCCTTGTGTGAATACCTCCACTCAAAATCCTTTATAATTTATTTGGAATCCCAACTAGGTATATTCATTTATGATTTTTGAACTCCCTCTAAAATTGTCTCCTTCATTTGGGCCCCAATTACTTAGCACGACCCAGATCTTCAAAATTCACTAATCTACATTTTTTGGAAAATTGAAGCAAGATTAGTTAGTGGCTTTCATTGGCTCTCTTGTATCTCTCATCACTATGGACATACCCCTAAAAATTCATATGAATCTAATTTAAACTGCTTATGTTATGGCTAAAACAAGTTTTGGCTTTAGACTTTTTTTTTGGTAAATTGTATATTTTTTCCTTCCATTTCCTCCTTATCTTTATCCTCTTATCCTTAATCTCCTCTTTCTCCTCCTCTTCAATGATAACTAAAATCCTTCATCAACGATCAAAAATTTCCCTTGCATCGATGATTTTCTTTGTAATAACGATTTCCAATTTCATTTGCATCGGCAATCGAGGATTTCCTTCACATCAGCAATCAAGGAATTTCTTTACATTGGTGATCGACAAATTTCTTCGAATTGGTGATCAATGATTTTCTTTGCATCAGTGATCGATAATTTTCCTTCATATCAACTATCTATGAAAAATTCTGTACTTTGTAGAATTTATCCAAGCTCCGATAGCTCCATCAACAATCGATGGTTTCCTTTCATTGATGATCTATGAAAAATTCCATACTTTGTAGAATTTCACTGAAATTTGATCACTCCATCGACAACTGATGATTTCATTCATTGACGATCTATGAAAAAATCCATACTTCATAAAATTTCACTGAATTCTGATTGCTCCATAAAAAATCGACGATTCCTTCATCGTGATCTACGAAAATGTCACTTCTTCATAGGATTTGACCGAACATTGAAACTTATAATTTTTTTACTAAATCTAGGTTAAATCTAGGTCATAGATTCTCAAAATCTAATGTAATCTCGACCATTGATTCTTCAAAATCTATGCCATGACCCCTACCTTCCACCACCATGATGCTTCAAACATGGACCCTATCAGTCCCTGTCATGGGTATGGTCCATGCCATCATCTATACATAATTTTTATAAAATACTGAAAAATTATAATTTTTGAAATTTTATATTTTTTCCAAAACTTTTCTTCGCTAAAATTTAAGATTTTAAACAATCTAAAATGTATCTCAATCATTGATTGTCAATTAGAATGTGATATGGGCCGTTGGTTTTAATAACTCTTCATGTACCATGAAAACACAAAAGTTGACATTCCATGCCAAATTTAACTCTACAACTTGCATTCGATACCATTTATCACCTCATCAACCATTTCGAGTGAAAAGTTGACATGAATTTTATTAGAAATTTGGGGATTTCAATCCGTTTTCACAAATTTCCTCAAAATTTTCATAGATTAAAACTCTACAACAATAAATTTGGAAAATTTTCGTTGGTCTTTGTCCCATACGTGTCTGATGTTGAAGAAAAATCTCAAATACCATTTGTAAAATATCCTCACCTGCTAAATACAAAGTTAAAATACCCCAATGCAAATAAATTAAACATAGGGCAGCAATCCCATAAAATTCACATGCAATTAACAACAAAATAAAAACCATGAATGCATCTAGTTAGCAAACGCACAGTAGTCGAATATATATATATATATATATATATATATATATAGTAGAATAAGTATATATTATACAACATAAAATTATATTTTAAATTGTTGAACCAACTGGTTGCGTATAGGGGATGTTCCTCCTAGCCATAAGCTTGTTGTTCCAATTTTCAATAGAAATCCACCTCGAGTTGAGGCTATGATTCCATAAGGAGATTTTTCATTCTTTGTTTTCCACTCTTCACATTCAGCGACCAAAAAACCCAAGTTCTACTTCAACATCAGTAACAATCCAATAGCTATCTTCCCCTCAACCTACACAACCCAATGAATGGGACCCCCATTCTTTGTCACATGGTCCCTCGTGCCTTCCCACTTCATTCCAGGGCTCCAATGTACTTAGTTAGCTAGGAATCTCACAAGTGGGGACTCCTGGAACTCTCAACTTCTCTAGGAGTACTCACAACATCCTTCTCAAGGCCCTTGAGCCATTTCCTCAACAAGAAAATGAACCACAAACAGACAACCCATTTTTATAGGCACACATGCCAAAATTTCAACATAAACAAAATGCAATAATGGTTGTCCTTAAGAATAGAATGGTTGGTACTCTTCTCAACACCCAACTCCCCTCTTTCTCTCCAAAATCAATAAGTAAAAAATCCCCTCTTTTTCCATACTAATTTTTTTTTTGCATGCATGTTTACTCTCCCATTTCCCAAGGTCGATTGTATTAAGGTCCATTTTATCAATAACTAGGCGAGGTGACTTCCTCACCCAACCCCTTACATGTGTTCAATGATTGAGTGTATAATAATTCAAAGGAGGATTAGATGGAAAAGATGCATTATCTTAGAAAAATGACATTGATTTTCCCTTGGACTCTCCTTTATCCCCCTCTCTTGTGGAATCATAGCCCCCCATCATTTTCGTCCCTCTCATATCTCTCCTACACTTTTGTGAGGACATGAGGGCAGGGGAGGGGGTAGATATTGGTGAAAACTTAATTATTAAGTTTTCCCAAATATCTCCCCCCACCTCCATCCTCATATATTAATTATTAAATTTTCCCTAATATCTTTCCCTAGCTCGTCCCCACTTCCATTCTCATATATTAATTATTAAATTTTCCACAATATTTCCCCCTACCCCCTTTAAGTTTTCCTCAATATCTCCCTCTACCCAATTAATTTTTACCCCTTTCCCCCCTCCCCATTTAAGTTTTCCCCAATATCTCCCTCCACCCAATTAAGTTTTACCCAATATCTCCCCCTACCTCAATCCTCATATATTAATTATTAAGTTTTGGTCAACATCTCTCTCTACCCCCACCCTCATATATTATGTCTTGTCAAGTTTTTCCCAATATCTCCCCCACCCTCATATATTAAGTCTTGTTAAGTTTTCCTCAATATCTCACCCACCCTCCTATGAATATGGGGGTGGAAGGAGATATTGGGAAAAACCTTATTATAAAGGTGGGTGTGAGGGGAGATATTTGGAAAAACCTTATCATAAGGGTGGGTGTGAGGGGAGATATTAGGAAAATTTTAATATATGAGAGTGGGGTGAAGAAAGATATTTAATAAAACTTGAGAATGAAAGTGGAGAGAAGAGTGAAAAGTTGATAATATTCGACGAAAGGAGTCGCAGAGAAACTGCAAGCGAGGGTTTGACAGTCGCAGCCATAGCAGAGGATAGCATGAGCACCAAAAGAGGCGGTAAGGGTACCCCCTCATACAAACAGGTAGTGGTAGACAGAGCGAAATGGCCAAGAGGGGTAGTTTTCAAGGCACCAGTGACGGGAACCTCGGGATCAGACCCAAAAAAAGGTCAGGAAAGGAACCAGGGAAAAAGTGAGTGCATGGGAGAGGAAGCCAGAGAAACTCATAGTGAGGTGCAAGATACAACGACACCCAACAAGGCATAAGGGTGAAACCCATACAAACCTAAAACAACAATGATACCCAAGGTGATACTGGAGGATCCGAAAACGCAACACTACAAGGACCAGATGAAGACGCATGCACTAATATGAAAATTCATGGGTTTGTGGCCCACAAAAAGAACGTTGCGCAACTGGATTAAATACCATTGGAAGCCAAATGGAGAAGTGGAGCTCCACCTGGGATCGAAAGGCTTCTTCACAATAGTATTCATGAACCTGGAGGACATGGATATAGTCTTTGAGGGATGGCCATACTTCCATGCCTCAACAGGATTGTACATGCGGCCATGGAAGGAAAATTTCTCCCTAGAAAAAGAGACTTTCAAAAAGGTGTCGTTCTGGCTGAGATTTTATTCCTTACCTTAAGACTATTGGTTACCCTCTACTTTCGAAGCAATAGGAAACAGATTGGGGAAATATGTGAAGACCTTAGAAGCCACCCTAAAAGGGAGATATACATCTTACACAAGAATCTGCATAGAAATGGATATGTCGGGAGCACTCCTAGAAGCCATAAGTCTGGAATTCAGGGATGAGGAATGGATCCAAAACATAGATTATGAACAGATCCCCTTCATATGCAGAAGATTCCATGAACATGGCCACCTGATCAGAGAATTCCCTCTTAATAAAAAACAGGAAGTGGAAAACCCAAAACCACAGCAGGATGAGGATGGGGTTATAAAACCAAACCCCAGAAACAGAGAAAACAAAAAGAAGAGCAGAACCCCAACAGGAAATAACCCAGAAACCCGGAATAAAATAGAAGGACGGGACAAAACCAACAAAGGGGTAGAAAATGAAAAGGAATCAACAAAATCTCAAGAAATCAGAGAACAAGCAATAAACAAGCCCATCGATCGACCAAGCAACAAGAAGGAACAAGGGAGTTGTGCAACCCCAATGGATGGATAAATCATAGACGATAACACCCCCATGCAAGAAGCAGAGGGAGATGCGGAAATGACCCCAAGTGAAGTAGGCACAGAAGATCCTGATATCGGAGACCTTATGGAAAGGGAAGGGATAGATCTCCCAAACATACTGGAGCAATGGAAAAGGCAGGGAGTATACAATGTACCAATAGAGAAACTTGATCACATTCAGTACCTATTTCTCCTAAGGGAGGAAGCCAAATCCAGAGGAATAAAACACACACATGGGGATATTGGACATCTAGAAGTCAAAGACGAAGAGGGACAACCATAGCTCTCACCCAAGCAGACGCGGAGGAAAAAAGGCAGGAAATCAAATAGCGTAGCCCTGTAGGACCTTGGAGCGCTACTAATAAACTCGGGTAAGATCAAGAAAATATTCCCCAAATCCCCCCCACATGTTTAAATGAAGGTTATAACATGGAATATAAGAGGCCTAAACATCCCGAGAAAACAAAGAATCCTTAGGAATAGACTAAAGCAAGAAAAATCGAATCTCTTTTTTATTCAAGAGACAAAATGCAATACAAACAAAATGGAGGATATCAGTAAACAAAAATGGCGCAAGTAAAAGATGGTGGCTATCGGAGTCCACCAAATGGCAGGAGGAATTCTCACCTTGTGGAACCCACAAGTACTAAGCCTAATAACAGCTGAAGCGACCAAGCACACCCTCACGGTTCACATGCAAATCATTGGGAACACAGAGGTGATTCTATGCACTAATGTGTATGGGCCCCGGGTGTCATAGGATAAGAGAGGAATGATACGAGACTTAGAAGACCTTAAAAACCGATCCAACAACCTCCAATGGATCCTAGCAGGGGAATTCAACATCATCACGTCACTTGCGGAGAAAAAATGAGGTACAAGAAGATTGGATAGGGATGCAGAATAATTCTCAAAGTTCATCGGCACAACGAAGATGGTAGAACTCAAAACTAATAATGGCCAGTTCACCTGGAACAATAAATGGATGAACCAATATCAGGTAGCAACAAGACTCGACAGATTCCTAGTATCGAAGTCAATCATTATGTAGGGGATAACCTTAGATTGCAACATTCTCCCCTGGGGGGGATTTGATCACTGGTCAGTGCAACTAGAAGCAAGCTTCCAAACCACACCAAAGAATAGACCTTTCAGATTTGAGAAATTCTCGATTGAACACCCAACTTTCAAGGAAAGGATCAAACAGTGGTGGTGGGAGGAGAAACCAGAGCAAGGGACAAAGATGTTCAAACTCTATAAGAAACTAAATTATATCAAATATAGGCTCAAGGAATGGAACAAGGACACTTTTGGGAACATAAACCAAGAGAAAAACAACATAGAGGAAAAAATGAAAAAACTTTAGGAAACCTGCATTTCGGAGGGCTATACAGAGGAACATAAAAATGAAGAGATCCAGATGACCCATGAATGGGAATCTCGATGCCAGCAGAAAGAAACACTTTGGTGACAAAATTCCCATATCAGATGGTTAAAGGAAGGATAATGGAACACCAAGTTTTTTCATAGAACAACCATGGCTAGAAGAACCCATAAAAAAATCCTGAAGATTAAGGACCGGGACAGAATAAAGTGAGAGTCACATAAGGAGATTGAAATTACTCTGGTAAACCACTTCCACGGGATAGCCGAGGAACCCAACTAGGACAGAACATAGGCCATACAAAGGATAATTCAGCATATCCCCCACCTGGTCACCGAAGAGAAAAATAACAACCTGAACAAACCCATTGCGGAGGAGGAAATTGACCAAGTACTCCAGGAAATACCCAACAGGAAATCCCCAGGCCTAGATGGCTTCACAATGGAGTTTTTCAAAGCCTGTTGTGATATTGTCAAAAATGACATTTATAGGGTAGTGTAAGACTCTAGAAGTTCAGTCTCCATTCTAAAAGCGCTAAATGCTACAATGATTACACTAATCCCCAAATAAAATGAAGCCAAAACCTCGGATCGATACAGATCTATAGCACTGTGAAATGTGGTATATAAGATAATCTCCAAAGTTATAGCAAATAGATTGAAACCCCTCCTACCCACATTAGTCTCACAAGAACAAGAAGGCTTCATGGAAGGAAGACATATAATGGACAATATTATCCATTCCCACGAGTTGATCCACACCCTGAAGCTTTAGAAGAGAGGGGGAATGATAATACAACTTGACCTAACAAAATATTATGACAAAATTAGCTGGCACTATATGGTCAAGACCTTGGAAGCCTTTGGTTTCACCCATCACTAGATCAACTCGATAGTCATCCTATTTTCCACAACAAGCTACTCACTACTAATAATTTGAGCCACTGACAAACCTTTCTGGCCCATGAGAGGCATAAGACAAGGAGATCCGTTGTCCCCCTTCCTTTTCATTTTGATGAAGGAAGGTCTCAGCCGTAGCATTAAAAGCGCGCAACTGCAATAGGTGAAATAACAGGTATCAAACCTTTCGAAAACTGCCCTATTGCCACGCACCAACAGTTTGTGGATGACACCTTACTTCATGGCATACCCAAGGTCAAGGAAGCAAAATCCTACAAACGAATCCTATAAGATTTCGGCGAAGCCTCAGGTACAGAGATCAATGATTCCAAATCTATGAGCTTCTTCTTCAATACCAACCCCGCAATACTGGCTCTGTTAATTCTCCTTCAGAGACGACTGAGGACACAGGTCTCACCACAATGACACCTTCCTTAATCTGGCTTCCTCTTCATGAATTGGATGCACTCACACTATTCTCTAGCAGACTCATGTTGTGCATAACACTGTCTTACAACAACAAATATTCCTCCTCCACGTAGTTAGCAATATTCCAACATGACGAGAAGGCACACCAATATTCCTTTACATACACAAATTCTCTATCGGGTCTCTCTCCTACAACATAGGTCGCTCTAGACTGGTTTACACAGGCTCTAATACCAATAAAGTTAATATAATATGCAACAAGTTATGTATACATAAATCACATGGAAGTTTCTTTTATTATGAAAGCGGACCACAAGTGCACACATACACATAGCCATAACTCTATTATATAGAGTTCTTGGTTTTTTTTATCAGATCTAATATATTCCTAAATTATGAGAGGAGGTTGAGAGAATATCTCAACCATCTATAACAACTCACAATAAATTTGTTGCTTATAGAATGTGACTTATTACAAAAATAATAAAAGAATTATCTTCGACACCTGATTATGGAAACTAATTCCAAGGGGAAAATAGAATAAACCATTGGCCATGATTATGGAGCTTAACCTTAAGAGAATCAAGAGAGGTGAAAATTTGACCTCAACTTTGGGAGAGAGATAAAAGGTCTCACATTTGGCTATAACCACTTGATCTAACCCTTCAAAATATAATGTAAGTTATTATAAAACAAATTATAAATACAAGAGAAAAATATCTCTTTATTCAAGTAAATATATCTCATATCAAAAATATATATTTTATATGTGAATTAATAAGAAGTAAAAATGATTATTAAATTATTATTTTTTTAAATTTTGAATTTTAATGAGTGAAAGTTAAAAACTTACACACAATTTTTTAAGTATATATTTATACTTTGATTACTAAAAAATTTGATATTTTAATTTCTCTCCAATAAGATTTTAATTTGTCTCTTCCAATAAGTGGTTGATACATTGTCCAAATTATCTTATTAAAGAAAGTTGATTAATACATATTTATTGATTTATTTTTAAATATTGATAATTGTTTTATTAATATATCATTTTTTTTATAATTTAATATTTTTCAAAGTACTTTCATTTAAAAAAATGTTTTCTTATAAAAAAATATTTGTTTTGAGTTTTTAAAAATTCATTACTTCACCTCAAATATTAAAAAAAAATCATATCCATCTTACCACAAATAATCATCACCTTTCTTTAAAAATAAAACATAATCAATGAAATCATAGAAAGTTTATTAATTCACTTTTCAAACATTCCATAATACTAACCAAAAGCACATTGTTCTCTGCTTGCTTACAGTTTCTTTCTTGACTATGTGAGGAATCACGTGATCCTTCATGGAATCTAGCAATACCCTCTTGGCTTTATCTCTAAAATCACTAAATATGATTATGTCAAAAGCATTCTTCAACACATGATTAGGCAAAAAAAAAAAAAAAACATTTTTAAATAAGGTAGAAAAGCCACATAGTGTCCCCTCAAGCTTATCTTAATTTGCAATGTAGTATAAATGTTCTAATAATATTATTGTAATATTCTAAATATTGTTGGATACATAATCCTTACCTAATTGAACAAGAGGGGTTGTTGAGCAACAAGTCCCTGCCCAAAAGGTTGATAATCCATAGTTGTTGTTTCCATTTTCCATAACTTCTAATGTTGATAATCCATCAGTGTTGTTGTCATTGTTCATTCAATCAGTCCATTGCTATAGTGTTGTAGTAATTTTATGTGAACTTCGAAGACACACTATAATTTTAATGACTTTTTTAATAAATAAACATGCCAATATAAATAGGCATAAATAGACGTGCAGAGACAAAGAACTTTGAATAAGACACACTATAATTTTAATTATATTCCCATCACCACCCTGTTAAGTGCCTTTTAATGATATGACAATATCTAGTCTATCAAGTGCAGAGACAAAGAAATTTGAAGAAGACACACTATAATTTCAATTATAATCCCATCACCACCCTGTTAAGTGCCTTTTAAATGTCATACAGGTGGAGATACACTCTTGATATGCCATTACTCCATGCTAAGGTTCAATGCCAGGTTTCAATTCATGCACTCAATCCCAGTGAAGAGACGATACAAGAGTCGATACCAGGTGTTTATGCACTCGATCAGGTGGAAATTATTTTTGCATTCATGCTGTTCAGAGCGAATTAATGCCATTACGATTGATAGTCCAAGACATGTTCGTCCAGAAGCTGCATACACATCAAGTTCTTCGATCCAGCAACAACACTAGTACCAAATTTGATTGCAGATTCAATAACCCTTCAACTCACCATGATTTTCTCTCTGAGGAGCTGAAGCTGAGAGCATAATATTAAGAAAACGAGTTACCTCTAGGACTTCTCCTAAAGAGAGACACAACATTCTGTCAAGCTGCAGCCATTAAAACAGAGTTTGAAGCCACAAGCTTCAGATTGAAGAATCTAGAGCAAGAGCTCAGTTGGATGAGGAAAAATATTCAAGAAAGAAAAGACAACCTTGTGAAGCACACATGAAACAACATTATCTCCTCATGCAAGTCTGAGATATTTAGAATTCTCCACCTGGAAAAACACTTTGAGAGCATGAGATGCAGAAAAAACACAAGGATTAGTGGCCATACTCTACACCGGCCTATACGTCTGGGCCAAGTGACTGGTTATAAGTGTGAATGACTGAAGTTGTCATAAATACGTTTGGTCCAATGACTGGTTATATCCCACAATGAATACTCGCAATTAGGTGGAATATGCTTGCAAGACTCTGATGTTGTTAATGTTATTAACATCACAATGGGGAATGGAATTGAAATCGAAACGTCTCCATGTTTATGCAAGACCTCAGACAGACACCTGGTTATTTCGTTAATAAAACTGTGAGACTCTGCCAGAATGGTACAGTGAGTTTAAAGCAAAGGCAGAGAATGGAAATGGGTTTCTCATAGTAGTTTTTCTCATAAAATATTGGAAGTATTCCATAAATATGGTGCTCATATTCCCCTCTCCCAGTTTTCCCCAGGGATTTAACCCATTCTTCCCTATAGATAGTAGGTGCATACGCAGGAAAAGAAGCGGAATTAGCATTGATCCAAGTAGATTCCCATGCAGCTCAGCGAAGGCCCGTGCACAGGAAAGTCAAGGAATCGTTGCAAAGGTTAGTGAAAGTGCAAGTGCATCCTCAATCTCTTAGAAATTATTATCTGTTGTTGTTTCTTTGCATGGAAGTAAAGGAAACATTGCTTGGTCTGTAAACTGTTGAAGAAATGGGGCTCCTCAAGCAACGCTTCAAAGTAATCCTTGTTATGCCAAGAAAACATATGGATCTTCAAATCCTTGGGAAGCTTGCAGTGTTGGTGCCAGTCGAATCACATTCTTGGATGAAGGTATGTTTCCAAGGGTTAGTTAACAATTATTCTATATCTTTAAAGAAAAAATCTAAGAAAGTAAACAAATAGGTTTCTAGATAGCTTTATAATAACTAACAATATTACATAGATTTACTAGAACTAACATTATGGCATAGTTTTCACCGTCCTTTTAGTGCAGGGAAGACTTAGACTTCCCCCTTGAATCTCTCCAGTGCCAAATCAAATTTGGATCCAGTTCGTAGAACCAGATCATTATCTCCATTGAGGATTTCGACTCTCGACTCAATGGATAGAACTGGAGGCCCTCCCTTTCTCGTCCTAATCAAGGAGTGATATCTATCTAGGACAGTTTTCATAGTAGGTGAATGGAGGACAACTTACATAACTATGCATGAAGAAAAACAGGGGTAAGGAGGTGCAGGGAGTATGTGTCAAAATATATTCAGTTTGAGAATACTTTGTTTACGCTATTGCAAAAACAGTATAGCATTTAATGTGAGGAAAGTAATGCTAAACTTAGTTCTAACATTACTTGACTTGGAAAAATTATGCATAAAATTTGTTCTTGAAGGTGCTTTAAAATTAAGGTATTCTTAGCTTGTGCCTTGGGAAGAGGCCAAATAAAACCTCCAACTTGAAATATAGGTTAAATGTTATGAATTTTGAAATTTAATTGTATGATATTTTGAAACTTTATGTTAAAACAAAGAAATATATTTGGTTTGTGTGCCAAACTAATATGAAAGAACATAATCGATTACAATAGTCCCTACCAGCCCGAAAGGCAGGGACTAATAAGGTGAGGCAAGCCGATACCAATGTTCAATTTCCCATTTAAAACCACATTCACACTGAAAAAAAATATTGTAATCATCCTACATTGTTGCAAATTTAATATGCAAGTTTTTATCATATAAACTATTTGACTAAGGTGATCATTTGTTTTGCAAGTTTAATTACTATTTAAGTAAGGTTATCATATAAACTATTTGACTAAGGCGATCATTTGTTATCTTTTGTTTTTGATAAAGTATGGATAAAATTTTGACACAAGTAACTTGGGGAAGGTTATAGAACTTGGAAAATACTGATATTATGATAATAGGCACATCACACATGCACTTTCATAGGCAACATTTATTTCAATAGTTTGCACTTTATTTTTGTATACACAAAAGATAACATAGAGATACGTGGTTATCATTTATTGGCAATGAATTAGTCCTTTTACCTGAATCATTTATAGATTGCATTAATATTATAATCAATTTATGTTTCATAGTTTTAATTTTTTCATTTACTATAGAATGTATTCACTTGCTATCTTTTAACTTTATATCTCATTATTATATAAAATTTAAAATAAAATGTAAGCATGGTGCATAATCCAAAATTAGTGTTAAATTGTTTCATTGCATTAATTTGAATTTTTATACAAAGCTTAATTTTCTCGCAATTTCATTAAAATTTGGTTTAATAAATTAAAATCAACATTTTAAAGAATTGTAATTGAGAACAAAATAGAAAAAATCATAGACAATACTCAACAAATTTATAACGAAGTTCACCTCACATGGGCTATGTCTTTGGGTTCATTTCAAAAGATGAATTGTTCCATTAAAAATGATGCAAAGTACTCCATTACATATCTTTACATCAAATAATGATATTCAATTTGGAAAAAGGTGTCTTCTAGGAAGACAATAGCACAAGTCTCCCAATCTTCAATGGCTTGTTCTTGCAATAATGAACACAAACTTGCCTATTTTTGCAATAAAGGGTCTTCTGCCTACGTTTAAATACAATTCCATTTATAATGTTTCTAAGGTGCATGGTACAATGGTTAAGGTACTATTCTTTTGTACACGAGGTTGGGGTTCAAATCCCCCTCAATCCGCTCATTGCATTTTCATAGGGATAATAATATATATCCCATATGTAGCAGTCATAATAATTCCATGCTCTTTATAACATTTAGTGGATTACATTAAAGGCATGTGATAGCAGGCATAACATTTCATGGATTACATTATGGACATATGATTATGAGTATGAAATTGTTAGGTTGGCACAAGATAAAATAGGTTTTTAAATCCCTTAGTTTTAGAACAACCTCATATTTATCCCACATTGTTTGGGATTTTGAGACACTTGAAATTTAAAATGCAATATCCTTTCCATCACATTTGAGTATGGAGAGTGGGTGCTAATCTTTTGCACAAATTATGAAATTTCCACACATGCATCTTGGTTCAAAGACTAAACAAACCTTGCCACACATTTCTTTCTGGTTGGTCCACATGTTTGAATTCCATACAGGTCTACCTTGTTTGCATTGTTTTACCCATTTGGATTCAACTTTAGCAGACAATATCTTTTGCATAAGGTGTTCGATTGACCCCATTCAAATCGCGTTGGAAATCTCTTCATGAGCTATTCGACGTGCAAACATTTTCAGTAGAATTTGAGACTATATGATTTGATTGGTTATGGGGATTCTCCTAGATCAATCCTCCCCACCAAGAAGCTTTTGGACCACCAAAAGTCCAATTTGATTTAGAAAGTAAGTGAGGGTACAACTCCCTTACTTTTCCAATTTCCATCCATCATGATTTACTTGGATGCATTTCTTTTAAACCCACATGAATATATTCCACATCTCCTCTTCGTGAAGTCCTCACCCTTCTATCAAGAATAACATCTTCCTACAACTCATCGAGATATTTAGTAGTAAAATCATGTACATAAGGAACTTGAACATTCTCACCTTGATCCATGATCATAGGAGGCTCATATAGTTTCAAGTTTTCAACATTAATCACTGAATGCATCTGCATATATGTAAGTAACTCTAACTGGAAATCATTGTCACCAATATTTTCCAAGATTTTGAATGGACCATGATTGGATTGAGTTTTTTTCCTTCACCTTTAAGGTGTTCTTTGCTAATCTATAGCCAAATTTTATCACCAACTTGGAAGTGATTACCAACTTGATGCTTTTCATGCCTAGCCTTATACTTGGCTTGGCCCTTTTCCAACTATTTTTGTACAACTTGATGAACCGGTTGGATATTCTGGATGAACTTCTTGGATTTGTCTACAACACTACTTCCATCCATCACCGAATCTTTCCCAAAAGTGAATACCAAAGAAGACTTAGTAAAATATCCAAAACATGTCTCAAAAGGAGACCTTTGTGTAGAAGAATGTATGGCACATTTATATGTATGTTGTACATAATACAATTGTTCATCCCAAAGATTAGGATGCTTGCTACAATATCCTCATAGTAAGTGTATCACTGTCCTATTGACCACTTGCGTTTGTCCATCAGTCTATGGATGAAAAAAAATTCTCTTTTGAAGCTTAGTGTCCATTAACCCCAACAAATTTGACTAAAATTTCCCAATAAAGAGGGAGTCTCAATTAGATACAATGGATGTGGGAAAACCAAAATGAACCCAAACATGTTGGAACAAATTTGTAGTCTTTTCTCCTATCACCTCTTTCTTACAAGGAACTAAAACACACATTTTTCTAAATCTTTCCACAACAACATATAGATAATCATGACCTTTCCTGGACATAGGTAGATCCCCTACAAAATCCATAGACAGACATTCCCATGAATGAGAAGGTACAAGAAGTGGCATGTACAAACCCAATTTTTTGTTACTTGGTTTTCTAGTGGCACACATGACACATCCTTTTACATATTTGGACAAAGTTTCATACATCTGAGGCCAATAACAATAGTTTTGTAACTGAGCTATTGTTTTTCCTACACTTAAATGAACATAAATGAGAGAAGTATGTGCTTTGATTACATGGACTTTCTCATCTCATGGAATACACAATTTACCAAGATGATATAACAACTTGTCATGTACATGATACTCTAATTATTCCACTTTAGTACCAAGGATTAGTGTTTCATATACATCCTTAAAATATTCATCTCTAGCATATTGTTCAATGTAACTTTGATGAGCTAAAGAGCTATGTTGTAAAACAATAGATGCATTAATGGAAGGTATTGATAACATATCAACAACTTTGTTTTGTATACCTTTCTTATACATGATGAATAGATGGAATTGCTGCAAGGATCCCATTCACCAGAAATGACGTGACTGTTGTAGCTTGGTTTGTGATTGGAGATAATACAAAAGTCGATGATCCATATGGATGATTGTCTCTTTGATCATCAAATAATGTTTCCACTTCTTCACAATCTGAACCAAAGCATAAGATTCTTTTTCATAAGTAGGATAATTTCCTATCACACCAGTGAAGGCCTGAGAATGGAAAAAAATTAGTTTCCTCCTTTGTATTAACACTATTCCCATGGAATAATCACTTGCATCGGTTTCAATCTCGAATGGTTGTTGTAAATATGGAAATTCAAGAGTTGGGGCTGTAATGATATTTTATTTCAAGGTATCGAATAATTTTTTCTATTTACCACCCTATTGAAATACCTTCTTAGTACTTGTCAAAACATGTAAAGGAGATGCAATAAACAAAAGTTAGCAACAAAATTCCTCTAGTACTGAACTTCTGTTAGGATATTTAGACACTTAGGAGTTATTTAAGATCTACTTGGTCTAATATGTCGTTAGGTAAAAGTGTGTTTCTTTAGTATGCATTAGTATGCATTTGTAGTTAGGAAATCCGACGGTCACGATATGTTCCCGACATAGAGTGATCTGACGGTTCATACTCTCCTCGATCTTAACGACCATTGATCCGTGGCTTAGCACCCAATTGGTCCATGATCTCTATTTAAAGAGCATGGAGGGTCATTTGCCGAGGATCGATTGTGAGAAACTCTCTTGTAAAATCTCTCTGTAATCTTTTTCTTTGCATTAATAAACTGCTCCAAGTGGCCGCGTTGGCTGGGGCCGTGGATGTTTCCCCGTAGGGGTTTTACCACATGAAAACATCGGTGTGTTGATCTTTGATCTAGTTATGTGAGTGGTTACTGAAGGTGTTCGTCCTCTGTTGGAATACCTGTGTTGTTGAACAACTTCCCCCAGGAAGATCCTAACTTCGTTAAATTATTAGTCTTAGGTCATTTCTTGATGGTTTCAACTTTAGAAGGATCAATTGTCAATTCACCATCCCCTACTATATAGCCCAAATAAACTAAAGCTACTTTCCCAAATTCACATTTTGACATCTTTAGGCACAATTTCTCCTTTTTCAAAACATCTAATACTTTCCTAACATGCTTTACATGATCTTCCCAAATTTGACTAAAAATCAATATATCATCTAAGTAGACTATTACAAAATCATCTATGAATGACCTAAATAAATCATTCATAACCCACATGAAAGTAGCGGGAGAATTACAAATCCCAAAGGGCATAACCAACCATTCAAATAGACTTTGTTTTGTTTTAAAAGTAGTTTTCCAAATATCACCTTCAAAAATCCTCATTTGATGATAACCACTTCTTAAGTCTAACTTAGTGAAATAAGTTGTGTTTTTAAATTAATCCTACAAATCATCAATACAAGAGGGTAACCATTCTTCACCATAATTTTGTTCAATGCTTGGAAATCCACACACATTCTCCATGTACCATCTTTCTTTGGTACCAACACAATGGGTGATCCGTATGGAGAAGTACTTGGTCAGATGACTCCTTTCTCAAGAAACTCCTGAGCTTGCTTCTTTATTTGTTCATTCTCAGGCACACATAACCTATACATGATAATGTTAAGAAGAGGTGCATCTTGTTGCAGTTTGATCTCATATTGCATATTTCTCCTTGGAGGTAATCCTTGTGGTTCCTGAAATAATTCATCATAGTTAGAAATAATCTTAACTAATCCATCTTTATGTTTAGGATCACACCCGTTGAAAGCTTTGGATTTATCATCATCCTTAGCTTTTACAATCACGAGTACACAATTTTTTCTTGCATTTACAAGCCTTTTCATTTGTCCTGTAGAAATAAGAGACAATTTAGTCTTCTTATGATGGGATTTTATGATATACACAATCCCATCCTTTGTAAGATGATACTTATTCTCCTCCATGTAGAAGATGGATTTCTTTCATACAAATAAGGACTTCCCCAAACAATTCCACAAATATCAAGTAGTACCACATCAAATTCTACCTCAGCAATGAACTTAGAGGTGATTCCAAATATGGACTTATATTGTTTAGATACATTTAATTTATCATCTTCACATACCCATCCTAAAGTATATGATTTTGGATGAGGATTATTTTCAAGTCCCAATGTCTTAACAATTTCTTAAAAAATGAGATTAGCTTGGGAACAACTATCAAAGAGTGTATCAATATTTGTATTTTTTGAGATGACTCTAATATGGAATAACTCACTTCTTTTCCTTTCATCATTCATAGTTTTATCTTTTAAAGAATGAGTATTAGAAATATAAATAATAGAATAATATATACCTTGCATTCCCATGGCCATGATCTTGGTTTCATCACTTGAATCTGATCCAAGATCTTGTTGTATTGTAGTTGTAGTCTTCTTATTATCCTTCTTCTTTATGAACCTCTTTGGTCTCAATTTTGGATGAAGTTTCCAACACTTGGAATCATCATGTCCTTTTTTTCAATGTGAACATGGAGGATTCTCATCTTCTTTCTTCAAAGTAGTTGTTCTTTTCATCTTACCCTTTCCTTTGTTTTTTCTTGCAATTTACTGAACTGATTTCTTTGAGAAGTTGTCTTGGACATTCTTTCCCCTTGACTCAATATGAGTGGCTTGGACACAAACTTCATCAAGATTAGTTGGATAAAACATAAGAATAATATGCATCAAATAACTATGCAACACACCAATATACTTCAAAAGAGTTTCTTGCATATGGAGAGGAATTCTCAATGTTAATGCCCTTTTTCTAAACTCTTGAGTATAATTTTGCACATTCTATCCTCTATTTTTCCTTAGATTCTTCCAAGCCATTATTGCTTGTTGCATATACCCTAAATGATAAAACTTCTTCTTTAATGCAACTATGAATTCATACCAAGAAGATATCATTTTACTTTTCTTAAGAAGATATTCTTGAGTCTTACTCTCCCACTAGATCAATGATGTGCCTCCCCATCAAAGAGTATCTAGCTGGAATTTTGCTTCTTTTTCCACAATTATTTGAACCCTACAATATACTTCAATTTGCTTGATCCAATTATCTAATTTATTTGCATTAATCTCTCCATATACATTGGAAAATCAAATTATACGTCTAATTTCAACGAAGGCAAATTAGAATCAACTTTTTCCTTTACCTTTACTTGATCCTTCTTTGTTCTTCTTTCATTCCCGATAGAATTCTTCCACCATGGTTTTCATCTCCAAAAAGGCTTGCTGAAACATTCTTTCAGATTCAAAGAGGTTTTCTTCTCTTTAAGTTTCCATTGCTTGTCATTGGAATGCATGTCTCAAACCAATCTTAGGATTGTACTCTTCAAGTGAAACTTCTCCCCACTTGAACTTAGACCTAGTTAGCATTAAACACCAACACATGTGGAAATCCAAATCAACATATCCCTGATCAACTGCTCTAATACCAAACTTGATCCAAAATAGTGCTAAACTGCTTCGTTACACTAATTTGAATTCTTATACAATGCTTCTCAATTTTCTTGCAATTTTGTTAGAAATTGGCTTAATAAATTAAAATCAACATTTTAAAGAACTGAAATTGAGAACATAACATGAATAATCACAGGCAATACTTAGCAAATTGATAATGGATTTCACCCCACATGTGCTACGTCTTTGGGTCCACTTCAAAAGATGGACCGATCTATTAAAAATGATGCAAAGTACTCCATTACATCTATTTACATCAAACAATGGTCTTCAATTTGCAAAAGTGTCATTGGTGTCCTCTAGGAAGACAATAACACATGTCTCCCAAACTTCAATGACTTCTTCTTACAATAATGAACACAAACTTGCCTATTTTTCCAATAAAGGGTCTTCTCCCAACGCTCAAATACAATATGCTCCATCTTATAATGTTTCCAAGGTGCCTAGTACAATGGTTAAGGCGCTATTATTTTGCACACGAGTTCGGGGTTCAAATCCCCCCAATCCTCTTATTGCATTTTCTTAGGGATAATATATATCCTACATGTAGCACTCACAATAATTACATGCTCTTTATAACATTTAGTGGATTACATTATAGGCATGTGATAACACTTATAGCACTCTGTGAATTACATTAAGGGCATATGATAACACGTATGGTATTGTTAGGTTTGACACAATATAAAATAGTTTTTTAAGTCCCTTCGTTTTAGAACGACCTCATATTTATTCCACATTGTTTGGGATTTTGAAACACTTCACATTTAAAATACAATATCTTCGCCATCACAATTGAGTATGGAGAGTGGGTACTAATACTTTGCACATATTACAGAATTGCCACATATGCAACTTGGTTAGAAGAACAAACACAACCCTTACATGTGTTTCTTTTTGGTTGGTCCACTTGTCTGAAGTTCATATAGGGCCAGTTGGCAGGGTGATGTCAACACTGTACATTCTTTGCATTGTTTTACATGTTTGGCTTCAACTTTAGTAGGCCATGTCATTTGCATACAGTGTCCTATTGACCTCGTTCAAATTACGTTGGAAATATATTGAAAATTTCTTCGATGTGTGGATGCTTTTAGCAGAATTTAAGGCCATCTGATTGGATCGGTTGTGGGGATCCTCCTAGATCAGTACAAGAATTGAGATTCTCCAAAGATGGTGAAAGTTTAATTCTAGGAAACTGATCTAATCAACAATACAATATTATCACTGATTAAGTTCACGTTGTTATCAAAATGGGTCCACGTATAACCTATATGGTTTCAACATTAGAACTAGAATCTTAGTTAGTTATATAGTTTATTGGAGCTAGTAATTGGGATGTTGTTCGCTCCTACTTTTGTCTACTTTGGATTGTTACTAGAAAATCCCCTACATTGATGAACATAGGTTGTGCTTGGAGCAAATCCATTGGAATGATGAACACAAGCTGAACTCAGAAAACATCTAATGTACTTGATCTAAAAGAAAGGTACCCCTTTCGAAACACTTTTAGTCCTAGGGATCACTTCCTTATTGGTATTTGTTGTGATTATCCTAACAATAAATCTTTCAATAGGTAGGTCCTGACATGTCTCTCAAGCTTAGAAGTGCATTCACAATGAAAATAAAATTTGTGACAATATTATAGTCAAGAATACACCCAAGGCAATTTTAATGATGGTAAAATAAATTAAATCATGTTATCAAAAAATTAATTCGTATGCATCATATGCGCTCTTCCTAGGTTTGTAAGCTTCTCATCCTTTATAACATTTCCCGACTCCAAAATATCATGCTTCCCTAAGCCATGGGGTATTCACTCCGTGAACCTATGAAATAACATCTTCGTTCGTGGGATATTAAAGAATATCCCTAGTTTCACTAGATATTAATAAGTACCTCCCAAAATTTTTTTTTTGGGACCCCCTCCCATTACATATTTCCAATAAAAGAAACCCCTATTGTTACTAGATACCCCAATTTATACCCCACAATACCTATAAACCCCCCGTACCTTGCATCCTGCCCCCAATACCTATAAACCCCCCATACCTTGCATCCTGCCCCCAATACCTACAACATACTGACTTTATTTTTCACTATTAAAAAACCCCCTTTACGAATGAACATGATAATATATTGGTCAACAAGGTGAAGCCCTCGTTCCCTAAGCCTGTCTTTCTTCTATGTTGCTTGATTTTACATCATTTAAAATAGATTGTAACACGTGTTTTAGGGAAGATATGCATTTATGGCCCTACGTAGACACATGGTAGCATCCATAGATCATTTAAAGAATAATGTAATAAGTATTTTAGGGAAGACAAGTGTCGATGATCTTATAGAGACACATGGAAACCATCCATATCTATGAGGAACATTGGGAAATAGACTTGTTATTGTGTGTCAACTTAACTAACAAAGCATTTATGTGTCATGTGCTATGGGTACTCCTTTTTTTTCTTTTCTCATTGAGATCCAATGCTAGTGAATGAAGCATGGCTTCTCAAATATCACCACCTACAAAGTTTCCCATAAAGATTTTTCCCAATTCTAAGATCTTCAAAAATTAATCAAAATTTAGATTCAATGGAACTCACAAGTCTTCTTGTCTATCCAAATTTGGACAACTAAAAATTAGTTCACTAAATGATTAGATGACTCTTAGATCTTGTATTTTGTCCAATTTTAAATAGAGTGAGTTAATACAATTGTTTTAGGTGAGTATTTTTTTAAAGGCAAAGTAAAGCTCAATTTAGTTTAGTCATTTTTTCTTCTTCTAAATTTACACTATTTGATCGTCTTTTGTCACCAAAATATAGTAGCAAAAAATAAATGTACTATTAGACATCTCCCATTGCTACTTCACCAACCTTTCTTCAACTTGTTTGGCATGGTGTACTTTTGTATTTGATGCCCTTGTCTTATTACTAGAGGGCCATTTCTAAGATTATGAGCCTTTTGGACATTGCTTCTAAGCATACTTAAGCAAACTCCTTATTCACTTCCTCAGTCAACATAATTTGGTACTGAGGTGATTTGTTCTAATGAGTAGTTTTGTCTTGTGACCATAAGTTCTTTCCTTTCATTAACCAAATTTTTTCATGTGGTTTGGGTGATTTTTTCTAATGAGTAGTTTTGTCTTGTAGCCACATGTTCTTTCCTTTCATTAACCTAATTTTTTCATGTGGTTTGGGTGATTTGTTCTAATGAGTAGTTTTGTCTTGTGGCCATATGTTCTTTCCTTTCATTAACCAATTTTTTTCATGTGGTTTGGGTGCCCTTATCGGTAGCCTTAGTTGGTGAAAGAGAAGAGTCAACATTAGAGTGCTTGGGTTCCCTTATGGGTCTCTCCCATTACCCCCATTAACAACGAACAACATATTTAAGCAAAATATATAAATGTCAATAACCCTTATATCCTAGTTGGTCAGTAAGAAGAGTCAACATTATAATGATTAGTTGATCAATATGAAGAGTTAACATTATAGTGCTTAGGTTCCCTTATGGGTTTCCCAATAATAATGAACAACATACTTAAGTGAAGTATACAAATGCCAATAATGTCTATATAGAGAAGTGTACATAAATATGGATTCAGTGTTACCAATCTCTGAAGCATCACTAGAATAACCTAAAGCAATGGTAAATCAGAAAATGGAGGTAGGGTTTTCCTTCTTATCATTAATAACCGATAGTTTTTAAGCCCAGAGGATGTAGTATAGAGAACCTATCAATGACCTCTACTTACTACTACCTTGGAGTCTAACCTATATAAGGTAGATCTAGAAAAAGACCAAATAGAAAGAAAGGTGAAACCTAACCCTTGACCCTGACCTTTTGAGTCTTAGTACTTTCGAATCAAGACCTTGAAACAAGTGTCTAAAGACACGATGCCTATAGGGATATGAAAACCTGTGTCTAAAGCCACAATGTACATTACCAAGAATGTTCCCTCACAACTTGACAATGCCAACCTATGGACAAATGGTAGTACACGGAAACAACCAAATGCATGTAACTCTAGGAAATGTACAAGGAAATAATGAGATGCATGTAACTCTCGGTAATGTCATGTAACTCTTGGTAATGCCAGTTACAGATGGTAATAAAAAGGAAGAACACATGAAAGTTCCTCTTTTAACACTTGAAATACTTAATATCCTAAGTGCATTCGGAATAGGTACAATCTATGAGGACCTGACGTTTCTTACAATCTATGAGGACCTCACGTTTCTTGGTTAGCGAATCATACTCTTCAGTCAAATTGTAGTGCAGGAAGCACAATAACGCTTCCCTACCCCAGTTATGAGTGCCAATAATACCAAGTAATATGGAAACACGTGAGTGCTCTCCCGCATCTCTTCATTTTGGAAATATGCTTTTCTCTAAAAGGAATTGTTAAGGCTGTGCATATAGACTTGAAGCCATTACAACAATAAAACTTTCTATTATATATAGATTTGAAGCCATTACAACAATATACTTATTCATATCATTTTTAAAAGAATTGAATTCAAGTAAAGAAAATACCAATTTTTCACAACCATCTAAACTATACCTAATTGACTATCGTTGTTACGTTCTGCTTTGCTTCTCTAGTCTAATGTTCGGTATGCTTGGACAACCAATATGACATTTTCCAAAATAATGGTAGTACACGTGGGAGTATGAATCTCACGTATCCTTTAAGTGTCGGAAACCGTAGATGTGGTCTCCCTAGCTTTCAAATCGACTATATGTAGAACTCAAGTCCAACAATCACCATTGATATCCTCAAATTCAGAATATTAAGAATTGATTATGAGTACCATTTCTTTCTTGTTTTCAAGGAAGAGAATTGTCGTTTCTCACATGATCACTTTCATGATTCTCACATGACAAACATAACAATTGATGTGGGAATTGATATTTTTATTGACAAATTGGCAGCGACCCAATTACCAATTACATTGGGAAGAATTTAATTAATTACAAGTTAAACCGAAAGCTCTTTGGCTTGGCACTAACATGAAGATAAAATAAATTAGAATAAGTTAATAATTGAAAACATGTTTTAATTAAAATTTAAAACATGTAAATCCAAACTAAAACAAAAATTTACTAAAACATGTAAATCCTAATGTAAATAGAATTTAAAATTAATTGCATTATGCAGACATTCAATAAACTAATATGTTATATTTAGGAGCATGTCTAGTCATATTTGCATACTCTATTTTTGTTTTATTGCAAGTACTCAAACACACTATGTGGGTAATTTAGTGAAAAGTTATTTTTTTGGGTTTATTGGATTTGCGATTTGTTATTTATACTATGTAATAAAAGTTATTATTATCAAGGTAAATCAATCTATGTAGTAAGAAACATTTTAATATATGAAGTTTTTTTTTTATATCTTATGCACTTTGGCTCATTTTATATACACATAAATTTTGTAAAAGGTAATCAATAATATATTAAAAGAGCTCAAGTTTGGGTTTTATACACATCAATTTTGTAAAAGGTAATCAATATTAAATTAAAAGAGCTCAAGTTTGGGTTTTAGGAGAGGGTATATACTTTGGAATTTTGGAATTTTGTTTTTTTAAGAGTTCAACATATTGCTTGTGTAAATTGAATTTATATAATTAATATATTGTAAAAAATATTATTATATATTATATTTGTAATTTTAATATAAATGTTATTAAATATAATATGATTATAAAATTGTAAATATAATATATAATATTATTTTTTACAAACAACATAGTATATAATGCTATTTATATAAATGTTTAAGTAATATGAGATATTATTATTTATTATCATTTAAAAATAATTTTATACAATAAGTGTTATGTGCTATATAGTGTATTTTGTTATTGGGTGAGATTTATTAAGATCCCTTGTACATCTTTAGTTGGATGTTAGACTCACAAAAGATAGATTCATGATCTCAAAAATGTAACCCCTTACAAAATTTCAATCTTATTTAAACTTTTATATAATTAACATTATATATTGTGTTTGTAAAAAACATTGTTATTTATTATATCTATAAAATGGTATGTACGCGAGTCAACAAGATCTCATTACTCTCATCATTGTCTCAAATTTTAACTTATTATGTTATGCCATTTAGATTATAGAACACTGGATCACATAAAATGGATTATAATGCAACATTGATTATTAGAGAACAATGACAAATCTTTATAAAAACTTAATGTTGTATGTGTTGATCTCTAAAAACGTCAAATTTTAATAGGTATTCTATATATGGGAAAGTGGGAAGACATTATGGAGTTGGACACTGAAGACCCAAAAAATAAGATAGAATTTTCAGCTAAATATCTAACATGGACACAAATTGAAGGGGATCAAGTCGCTATTATTCCATATAGTTGACTTGAGGATTTTATAAATGGGGAAAAATCAGATGAAGATGATCCCACTCAATTTGTTGTTAATACAAAACGATCTAAGGATGTGGAGAAGATTGTATGTATCTGCATTAACACATATCTGGAATATGCTATGTGAGCCTTTATTTGTTCAATATAATTATAAATTTCTAATTCAAGTTCATTATGCAAAAAGAGTGTTGACATGTTTCCTAATTTTTTTATCATTGTTCTTATCTAGTCATTGGTGTGGATATGGCCCAGAGTCCACACGTAAACTCCTAAGTGGTGAGATTACAATGAATCCACAAGGATCAACAAAAACAAAATGTAGGGCATGCCAGAGCATTAAAGTTGGTTGTCGATGTCACTTCATCATGTATCGACTTTATGTTCATCCAAATGATGTTGTTTTAATATACACAAAGTGTAGGCATATTGATAAATCCGGTGGTATGTGTTGCGGGAAGAATGCAGTGGGTAGACATGAAACATTCAAGTATGCACCACATTTATCATTTGATATACATGCTAGTGTGGAAAATACGATTGAAGATGGTTTTAACGTTACAATGGTTTAAGAAAAATTCATCTACAATGTGGAGCAACAATCAGGTGAGTTATTCACATGGGTAAATTGGGGTACCTTAATGACGAGGAATGTTATTTCTAACATTTACCATGATAATATTAGAAATAAAGAATATATGAAGGATGTGAGTGATCAACCAAGTGTCGATTGTTGGTACAATCAATTTCTAGATAGTTTTTTATTTTCTACCAAAAGAAAAATATTGTGAAAAACATACCATTTAATATAGGAATACAAACACATTGGATGCGTTCCATGATTGTGAGGTATTCACACAACAATGCTAAGTCCATGGATTCCACATTTAGTACCAATATGTATGGGGTGTACCTATTATCGATCTTTTCATTTGTTTATGACAATCAAAATGAATTCTTATGTGTTTTCTTTAATATTTTTACTTATGTGTTGGGAATGTAGTATTAACTTTATACAGTAATGGTATTCAAAAAACATCGTAATGGTGTACCAGTGGCTTGGGTGATTTCATCGAGGCTGAAAATCCCATCAGGTGGATGCCGAGACCCCATCAAGGGGCAGAGACAAGACAAAGATGGATCAAGGGATTTTCACCGGAGAAGAAGAGGACATTCCACTAGAGGCACTTTGGCAGAGCTTGACCTAGGGGGATTGACCCTCTTTTAGTAGAATGTTGGCCTTGGAAGGTTTGGGACGTCACCCTTGATGACCATGACTTCACCCAGCCTCTTGGGCGTCTTGGGAGGCAGACTGGGCAGTATTGGCATGTGTGGCATGATGGAGGAGCCCAAGGAGGGCTAACGTTTTTCTCCAGGATGACCCATTTTCCCTAAAAGGGGATAACGTCTCCTTTGGATGGGCTTCGTGTCTCTTTTCAGCTTGATTAGGGTTTTAAATTTGACATTTTAATGTAAAATAGTATGATTTTAGTATTTTGGCCTTGTCGGCCTTTTTACATGACCTAAAATGTAAAATTAGTTCATGGAATGGTATAAATGAAGGATTTTCACCTTCATTTTTTGGAACACAACTCACTCACTCATTAGTGAGGTCTGAAATTTGTGCCCTCTCTTGGGTTATTGGCTGATTAAGTGATGCACACTTGTTGAAGGAGGACTATTTTGGCATATTTTGGATTTTCTCTTAATGGAAGGTGTTACAACTAGGGTTTGCATTGCTTCTTCTTGGTTAATTGTAAGTAATTTTCTGAAAAACTTCTTGAATGAATGGTTGTAGTTTAATTTATTGCATATGTTTATGATTTTTCTGAACAAAACCCTAGGTGACAAACACACAAGTAGGTCCTTGTCTCATGTCCCCATTGACAAAAAGTTTTCATCCATTTGAAGAAGGAGAGAGCCTAGTCGTTGCTACACTCCCTTCCCCTCTTCATTTATTTCTACCTGTACTTCCTGTAAGCTAAGGAGAGAAAGGCGCCTTAAGCTTAGGTCTACTACACTTAGGGCCGTTTTTCTCTAGGGTTTTCTGAAAAGGCCTTGCTGTAGTAACACCTTGCTTCATCAAACCCTCTAGTCTTGGTTTTATGCTTCATCTTTCAGCTAGCCATTTTTTTTTTTCCATTGAGTTAAGGAAGGAGGAGAGAGCACCGAGGCCTAGTTTACCTACACCAAGGTGAGCCTCTCTCCCCTAGGGTTTTGACTTTGGGGCCTTTCTCTAACAACACTCCAAAGCCTCTCCCTCTAGTCCTTGACCTACTTACCTTTGCCTCCTTTAGCTCCTACGTCTTCCACTATTTGACTCTATTAACCCTATGGAATAGATCTAAAGAGACCTCATGCACTCGAGTGACTTTTATCACAAAAAAATATCAACACTTTGAATCAAAACCTAACCTAACTAACCCTAGCCTAGAACTAACATTCTAACCCTATATGTTGTCGTCATATCCTGCTACTAACACCTTTGTGCAACAAACGTTTTGTCTTATAAGCAATTGAATGATGATTAAAGGCATAAATTAAATGAAGTGTTGATTTATTACTTTGAATGCTATATTTGTTCCATCATTTATTGGTGAAGTGACATAATTTTCATTGCTATTTATAAACATTGATTTCGTTATCAAATTTCTTGTATGTTTATCAGATAGTCATTAACTTTCATGAAGTACTAACCCATTGATCAAAGATTACATATATCAGTTTATTTTTTCTTTGTCTCAGGCAGGTGTATCTCTTTGGGGGGTTTTACTTTATCATTGGCCTTTGGCCGGACTATCTTCTCGGTGGTGACTTGTGAGGGGGAATACCTACTTTCTCTTGTAATCCTTTGCCTTCTCAGAACCCTAGGTAATCGAGGATGTGTCCCTTGGTCCTTACCACCCTAAATAGAAAGAACCATCCCATTGTGGTGACATTGGGTGGGATTGGTTCTTGTTATGCCAGTTTTACTCTTCAACCTTCATCCTTTTATCCTTGCTACAAACTGTGTGATAATAGTTCTACATATCACTATTTTATTTTTGATTTGCTTGGCACTTCATCATTAGCATATTGATGTTGTTATTGTTGTTCATGTTGCATTGGTTCTTGATGGTAACAAGTGTCTTATCCTTGCACCTTATTGAGGATCTAGTTGCAACGTGTGGATGGTTTTCAACATTGTTATGCTCAACAACTTATCCCCGACAACAACAAATTTTGAAGATATATTTTCCACTTATCCAGGATATTTGAAGTTGTCATTGAGAGGGAATGTAATCTAATTCCATATTCATATTCATATTACATCCATCATGTAATGTTTTCTAGTGGCCACCTTTATCATTGTATATCCTATCGTCATGAGGAATTTGTACACACAATGCGGCATCAACCACATTTACCATTGTATAGCATATCCTATCATCATGAGGCATTTGTACACAAAATGAAGCATAAACTACATTAACAGTTGTATATACTATCATAATTATGGATTTGTACAAACAATGAGGCATCATTAGACTTATGAAATCTCATATTGGTATGTAACACAACTCCAATTGTGATTCTATCCCTCTAGTCATCATCAAAGGGAATGTTAGAATGTGTTAATGATTTCCAAGTGGTATCATACTACATGGCTATGGCATCTTGTAATGTTATTCTTCAATAACTCTCTATATTGTAAAAAGAGTTTATCCCACATGCATCATGGGAATTATTCTCCTTTCACTCTCTCATATATAATAGAGGTGAAGAAGGTCCTTTAGGATTGTGATAGACTTGGGAGTGGTTTATGGTATTGATCTTGAGCCTGAACTCCATATGGTTGATCATCCTCGAGCCAAATCATCCATATGGTTGTATGGATCCTATACGAACTCCATACTTGAGTGTTCTCTTTCCTTGTAATATTGGAGATTTTTCCTGAAGAAAAGAAGACCAAATTCCATGGATGTCTCCCCACATTGTGGTTTTACCATGTAAACACTTGTCTCTTGTCTCTCTCTTTTATTTCATTTGATTTATTGATTTGTTTGTTTTTTGGTATAGGATTTTAGACCAGTTTTATTTTCATTATATGTTATTGCATATTTCTCGGATCTAACATTTGTTGCACTGACATGGATGGTTATCTCAAATGGTTGAGTTTCCTTGTCATGTTGACAAAGCATGTGATGGAACACTACCTGGGCCCATTGCTAAGGCACATGTTGAACGATTGTTTTGAATCATTGGAAAGACAAATTTCAAATAGACAGACTCGATCACACCTGAAGATAGAAAATCCATATCATTGTAGATGAAGTTGGGAACACCTATAGACATGCAATGCACTCCATAGATGGAGAAAATATAATGTACCAAAGGATTTGGTTTAACTTGTATAAGAAATAAAGGAAGTTTGTTGTAGGAAGCCTTATCAATGTACATGTGTGGCATGGAAGACAAGTTGGCTAGAGGCTTGATGAGATTGGAGTGCCAAGACTTATATGGATTGACAGAGGTAAGAAATCTTCACTTGGGGGTTGTGATGAGAAGACGAGGTACCTTCAAGAACAAGTTGTAGTATATTGCAATCACAAATCACACTCATTGGATTACTCCCTTTAGCATGCATCCATTGGCCACATATGCCTTGGTTGAAACTAGAGTTTCCTTCAAATAGAATGGATGTGATCAGATGAGTTGGACCACTTAGGAGAAGTTGGGTGCACTTGGGCATGGATGGAAAAAATGGTTGGGGAAACCTTAGTGAGCTTGAGACACCTTGGGAATAGGGAAACTTGGGCGCAAAGTGACTGAGCAGACAAGACCACTGGGTGGGATTGAGGAGACTTGGACGTGGACTCGACGAGGGATGGAATGGTTTGGAAGACATTGGCTTGAGGTGAAATCAGGTCCACTTGGTATACGATGCAACTTTCAAAGTGAAAGGAAAGGATCATATAATTAAGTGGACACCTCATTGAGCTAAGGCATCAAGTGCAAATAAGGAAGAAAGAAGTCGTTAAGGAATTATGCAATTGTCTTGTCTAAGGTTGGAATCCCAAGTCGACTTGGATTGGATAAGTGAACGAGATAGAGAGAGGACTTGTAGGAGGTAGGAATGTAGATGCTTCAGGGGTTGGCTTGTATAAGGTTGTGGGGGAAGTCTTGTGGAATGATGTTAGCTTGTGTTTCTTTGTACTCTATAATTGAGTTGTAGGATATTGGCAAGCTTCCCCATTGTATTATATGTAATTTTATTATATATATATGAATAAAGGTGTTAGGCACCAGACTTGGGAGTCGCCCATCCACATATGCTAAGTTTCATGAATCTTTCATATATGTTGAATGTTGTTGTTCCTTTTACACTTATGTTTCCTAACTTATAAAACTAACTAAATATTTTTGGAAATGTCTCAGGCCATGACTGGACATGCACCTAGTGTGCCTTTTGGATAATCTAGAGTTGAGTAGGAATTGATGCATCTAATTATTGTATCTTAAAGAGAAGTCATGGGAAACATTTGAGTGAAGAGGCGTAGTTCAATTATAGTAGGAATAGGTTGGTTAAGCCACTATAGTTGAGACAATGAAGTGCCTCACAAACTTAGGTGTTGGAACAACTTGGGTATACCAAGTCACATAATATTTTTTTAAGAAAACTGCATGTATGTGATAAACATTGTTTTCAAAATTTTAATGAAGTTAAGATATGTAACTTCAAACCCATTTCAATATCACATAAACATCCAAATCTAACTTTTCTAAAATTGGTTAACTAGTTCTCGAATTTATTGTTCTAATAATCTCTAATTATAACTTGGGAGAATCTTAATCCACTCTCAATCCATCTCTCTTATTAAGATAACATCGAATTTATTGAAACAAAAATCTACCATTATCAGGATCATGTGGTATCTTAGAAGCCTCAATATTGATTCATCCTTCCATTTAACCAACTAAATTTATTGAAAATATATTAACAAGATGAGTTGCACAACATCAAGTCCCTACCTTTAGGGATTGTAATCCATGCTCTGTCTACGCAATTTGTTCAAGTAAGTAATCATAACAAGTCTAAGGATGATAATGGGGGTCATTCTAACACACCACCAAAATATAATTTAACTAATTTATATTACACAATGTTGATACTTTGTTTAGATTTGAATCTTCAACCAAACATTAAACAATATCGATGCGAAAATAGACATCTTAGAAAATGCCAGAGCTGCAAGGTTACATATAAAAAAAATCTATTACAAAATTTCTATGTGTAAGTCCAAGAATTGTAATGTGGGTTCAATCTATGTAGTTTGTTCGAACACATGCACCATAAATTAATTTAATTAATTTATATTACATAATGTCGATACTTCATCTAGATCTGAATCTTCAACTCAACATTAAACGATATCAATGCCAAAAGAGATCACAGCCAATTCCAGACCTGGAAGGTTGCACTTAAAAAAAATTGTATTACAAGATTTCCATGTGCAATGTTGCATATAAAAAAATTACAAAGATATAGATATATATTACAAAGTTGGTTGCCAATTATTTAAGGTATTATCATTAATTATAAGTTAAAATTGTTAAAAATTGAAAAATATGAATAACTTAATCATATATATTAAATCTACACAGTCACATTAAAACTTTAGAATTCATTGTTGTATTTAAACATCCTTTTAAAGATTTAATTTACACACATTTTAGTTTTTCTATGTAGTATTATAAATGACACAATCACCAAAGCATCAAAATGAAATAAAGTTTATGTCAGGTGTCCATGTATAATTAAAACTTTAGAATTCATTGTTGTTCTTAAACTTCCATTTTAACTTTAATTTACCACATATGCAAAGTCCACCACCTGTCTCATTTATGTTGTTGCAGTAGCGCACCGACACATTGCTCTCTAGTCCTGTTGAAGAATGTGGTCACATCTACAGTCCCTAAAAAACATAGCTCTATCACTATCATAACACCCGATACAAATTTTAGCAAACAATGTGGTGTTCTTTTCGGAGAAATATTTTCAATATTGTTTGATAACTGGGTAGTAGTTTTTAGGGTAAAGAACCCATATAAATACTGGTCGAACCAAACATAGAAATACTAAAATTGAAATCATGATTGAAAATTTTAATTATATCATTGTTTTAGGTGAAAAACGTAATTGAAATGTACATTGCAAATATATTTTAAAAGATGATTAGACATGGTAGACATTTGTTTTATAAATTTTATTAATGAAGTAGGAAATTGTGTTAAAATTTTATTAGAGATGTAGATTTTAATTTTAATTTTAAAAAAATCATAAGCTCGAGTTTAGCTCATGGTTTTGGCGTCTACTTTACCGAGTAAAATCTTTATTTTAGGTTTAATGCGAGTTTGGTCCTATTGGAATATTGAGAGGGGGTGAATGAGTATGAGAACTTTTATCACTTTTAACCACAATATATAAACTTCAATCTTATCAACATTATATCATAAATCTATCATCTATGATGGAATTCAACATATGATGAGAATATAAACATAAGAAACATCACATAAAATAAAGGCAATAAAGGGGCTTGGAAAAAGTGCATCCATGACGAGTACAACTCACCTCCTACAAAGGCACCCTCGGACAACACCTACCCCTGGTCTTCACTATGACTGGACATCCGTAGACCATATCAATTCATGAACATGGCTTGAATGATCTTCTGTGGAAACTTTCCTTTTCTTATGGATACTGGCCCAATAGGTTATTATGTTTGTTTCTTCAACTTTGTATAGTAGATCAGTGTAATGTCTTTGAGCTCTTAAAGGATATGCTAGGGGTTTTCTGCATGTATTTGATAAATTTGATGATGAAATATGATTGACATTGCTATGATCCCAAGGAATGATGAGCCCATGGAGGGCAAATTTTTTGATGTGTAGGACCATACCCAACGGACAGGTACCAGTGGACCGGTACACATGGGGATATGATTAGCTCGGACCTCCATGGGGCTGAAGAGCCCATCATATGGTTGCTGGGATGGCAGAGAAAGGACAAAGTTGTGATGAGATTTTGCACGGGAAGAAAGAAGGATGTTCCACCCATGACACTTTGGCAGAGCCCAGCCTAGGGGGAATCACCCACTGCAGATGGAACGTTTGCCTTTGATGGACAGGATGTCACCTAGGAGAGCTGGACGTTATCTTGAGCGTGTGGCAGTGTGCTGAGGTTATTGGCACGTATGGAAACTTGGAGGATTCCCTAGAAGGGCCAACGTCTCACTTCTGGATGCTGGATTTGCCCAAAAAGGGCCAACGTCTCCCTCAGAAGGGGTTGATGTCCCACCTTTTGCTCATATTGTGACATTTTTCTAGCAATTAATGTTAAAACAGTGTAAATTTTGTAGCCAGCCTTGTCGGTTGTTTTAATGACCTATTTTTTAATTGAAAGGTCATGGATTGGTATAAATAGAGGACGTTTTCCCTCATTTTAAATATAACACAACTCACTCTCTAGGAGAGACTATCTTTTAGCCTTTTGCTTGGTACTTTTGGTGTTGAAAGTGAGGCACAACTCTTCTTAGAGGATTTCTCTTGGCATTTATAGTGTTTCTCTCATGGAAGGTTTACAACTAGGGTTTGATTATGCATTCTTCATGATATGTAAGTGAAATTTTCATGCAAAACTTCTTAAGTGAATGGTTGTAGGCTTAATTTCTTACATTTGCTATTATATTGCTATTATATTGTTGAATTTTGAAACCCTAGGTAGCAAGCACACTAGTAGGTCATTGCTATATGTCCCCATGCTTGAGAAATAATTTCAGCCATTGATAAAGGAAGATATAGCCTAGTCGTTGCTACACTTATCTCCCTTTTTCTGAGTTAGCATTTAAGTTATAGGTTGAAGAGAGGAGACGTCCTAGGCATAGTTAAATCTACACCTAGGGTTTTAACCTCCTAGGGTTTGAAAAGCCTTGCTCCTGCAACACTTTTCTCCCTTAGATCTGTACTTTGAAGCTAGCCATTTTGCCAAGAGTATTTAGAGAAAGAGGAAGGAGCATGAGGCATTGCTTAAGCAACACCAGAATGAGCCTGCTTCACTTAGGGTTTTGATTCTAGGGCCCTGCCATTGCAGCACCATAGAACCTAACTTTCTAGTCTTTAATTTTTAAATCCTCCTGAGATCTTTTGCCCTTACTTTGACTCCATTTACCCTAAGGCACTGGTATTCTTTCCAACGTTGAGCTTGAGGTGTGTAAAATCATCTTTTAAAACTTTCATTTTTTGAAACCCTAACTAACACTAAAGCCACTAACTAGGGCTGACGTCATATCTGACACAACAAGCCTTCTAACTCAACAATTAATGATGATGTCAGGCCTTTATTGAGCTAATTTTGATTGATAATATTGTTGGCTTGGTCATTGTGTGATAGATATTGATGAATTGGTGATTTTTCATTGGCTAAATAGTAAAACGTTGACCTCATCTTATCTATTTTATTGCTCATTGAATGAAATCATATAATTAAGAAGTACTAACCCTTTGAATTTATAACCTCCAAATATACATATAGTGTTGTTATTGTCTTGTTCTGGGCAGGTGTTCTCAATAGGGAATTCACTTCTTTATTGGCTGATTAGCCGGATTATCTGATACTGGCGGTAACTTGTGAGGAAGGATAATCTAAACTTTTGACCTTTTACTCTTTTCCTCTTCAAACCCCAGGTTACCAGGGACGTCTCCCCTGGGTTAACCTCCCTAAACAAAAAGAGCCCCCCATCGAGGTGACATTGGGTGGGGAGGTTCCTGTTACACCAGTTTGACCCTTACCCTTTAGCCTGGTAACCTACAATACAAACTGCGCGATAACATTTTGGCGTCGTTGTCGGGTAACACTGATTCAATCTTCCTCAACAACAAATCTTTCGGTGTGCCTTGCCTCAAAGACCTTTTCTCTTACAAGCTTACCTGGCAACTCCACTAGACTTTATTCCCCTAATCTTTGATAGTTTCAGGAAAACTATTTGGCGACTCCACTAATATTTCTCAGGGTGCCACATTACATTATGTGATATTTTCAAATTATGGGATCATGGCACACTGGGAACAAATGTATCCGAGTATTGATTTCATAAGTTTTCAAGGATACCCAAATTACTTTGATACAAAATGGCTAGACAACTCTCCAATGTTTTTGGGCCTCCCAACTCCTCACATAGTAAATTTTTTGGAGTATTTGAGCGAGATAAAGTTGGGAGGAGAGGATGCTCTTATCAAGTTTTTCTTACTCAATCTGCCATCCTACTTACAAAATCACTTTAAGAGCTATTGGAAGGACAGGGGTATATCATCTTTCATACACCTCATCAATAGGTTTATAGACCTTACTAAGTCAGATTGACAAACGTATGAAGATTTCCTTCAAAACCTCATGGTAACCTTACACCACAAAGGATTCACCACTGAGATTGTAGAATATCTCAGGAGAGCCTATCATGATCAATACCAAGAATCCGCTGATATAGGAGATGAGGTTTATGAAGACCATTATCAACCCCTTGAAGAGGAGCAAGACCTCTCCCATGATCCAATAGAATGCAACGAAGATATAAACAGAGACGTGAATTATGAGGATGAAGCACCAGTAATCGCTCCTCAGTCTGATGAAGATATCCAAGGTCCTGTCCCTCCTGCACAAGATGAAGAGAATGAGGTAAGTCATTTTCATTCTTTTGATGCTACCTTGTTCTATGACTCAGAGAGTGAAGAAGGAATGGAACCCTTGGATAAGCTAGATCCCCTATGTGTCAAGACTAAAGATGTAGAGGTAGATCTTCTACCTGATGAAGCTATCCAAATACTTGAAGCTCTTGCACAGGAAGGATTAAGCGAGGTAAATTATTCCCCCTTCCAAGTTTTTAGTGGTTCTTTGCCTGATGACACAGAGAGTACAAAAGTATTGGATGTTTTGACTCCTCCATGTTATGATACTGATACTGACATAGCTGATTTCGATGAGTTCATACATGTTGGGAGACGTAGATGGGATGCATTTAGTTATGATACAGATCCCATCTATGACATAAGAAGTCATGCCCAAGTGTTGCCTTTGCAATTATCACATCAAGCTCTTGAACAGTGGCAACAAGGAGATGAGATTTTTACTGACTCTCAACAAACACCCAAGGTTGACCAAGTGCAACACTTGCCTGATGATTTCCGGTCTTACCTTGAGGCCTTTGATGAGTACTCCTCCGAGCACCTAGATTTACCCTATGAAGATGACTATCAACCGCCACTATGCTCGGATTTTGATAGGAGTAAAAACATTGTTTTCCTAAAGAAGGATTCTCATGAATTTTTACCCCAGCCACCTCTTATTACTTTACCGTGCTTTTCTATTAAAGGTGTAGTTGGGAATTACCTTTTTTATGTTGAGTTTACTCCTAGGAAAACCCTAGAATCCAAGAGATGTTTGGGTACTGCAAGTTTGAGTCAGTTATCCCAGTTTTTCAACTTTCCCTTGATAGTTTGCCAGTCATCTACTAGATCTTTGTCAACCCCGACTTCGTAGCATGAGGATGTCTTAGGTAGCCATTTTACAGGCCCTTTTGGTCAGTTGTCTGAACCTTGCATTTTTCATGACCCTTTCTTGAAGTGGATTGAATACTTTCCTCAGAGATGGACTTGGCAGGATTTTATCCCTCCCACCCGCCTCCATGAGTTAGACTTTGAGATTCCCGATAAAGTGATATATATTCTAACTCATGACATTTTTGTGCTTGATTTATCACTATTTTGGTTTATGATGAAGCACAAAGGCAGGTATCGAGGAACGTTGTTGGGTTGGCTTCACTGGTTTTTTGACTACACCAACATGCATCCAACAAGTAAGTACAGGTAAGTGTTTCACTTTCTATTTGCATTTATGATTACTTTATATACATATATTATATTTGCGGGGTGGCAATACCACCCCACCTTTGTTGCTAATGTATCTTTACAAGTGTGAGAAGGTCTGCAGGTTTATGCCAGAGATGTTGAGGTTCTCATGCGCTCTACGGTGAGCACATGTCCCTGAGTTGGAGCCAGATGTTATCCCCGATTTCCAGGGATAACTAGGAGATCATGTCTCGAGGCCCACAGGTCCTAGACATGGAGTACCGAGAGCAGGATTGACCTGAGCATGGCCCTGGAGGGCCCATCCTTCTTCTTCGCCAGATTTGTCCTGTCAATAGCAACATCATCCATCACCATCGGCTTGGGCTTGCATCAGAGAAGAATCTTGCTTCATGAGGTAATTGGTCCATGTATCATGGTATGTGTCATGTTTGATCATTATAACTTTCTTATATATGCATCAGGTTCCTTACATTTTTTATGACTGCTTGAATCTTACACTAACCCACTTGACGATTGTTGAGGGGATTAACGAGATTCCCTAGCAAGATGATATCCATGGGTTTTGGTTAGCCACCAGAGGGGATTTGAAGAGCCATCGTTCACTCCCACCATACTATCACTTTACATCTTATCTCCCACACATCCATCCCATTCCCCTAGTCCGGGCATTAGGATGACCTACTTGAGGGGTTACACTTTGTCCTGTGGGAAGAAGGGGCTAAATGCCTAGGGGTAAAAGCAGCTAGTAAAAGATAAAATCCATAGGAAATAAAACCTAGAGATGCTTCGCCCAGGGATCCCCGAGAAGGCAATAAAAGGCCTCTCGATAAGAAACAAAAGGGACCCGAAGAAAAATAACAAAACAAGACCTAACCAAGAGGATGGGAGGTCTCATCATGAGCCAACCCATTATGTTCATAGGTATCTAGCAGTTTGACATTGCCATTATCTGGTCACCACGCCAGGGAAATGACCTTTAGTTCAATGGCCAAGGGAAAGGGGGTCTCATCACAAGACAACCTTATCACTTCTGCGAAAATACCAATGGGTAACACTGTCAGCTCTGGTCACCACACCAAGGCAGTGTCCTCTGGTCAGACCTTGAAGTAAAAAGAAAGAAAAAGCAATAAATAAAGAATAAAGGCAATAAAGGGGCTTGGAAAAAGTGCATCCATGACGGGTACAACTCACCTCCTACAAAGGCACCCTCGGACAACACCTACCCATGGTCTTCACTATGACTGGACATCCCTAGACCATATCACTTCATGAACATGGCTTGAATGATCTTCTGTGGAAACTTTCCTTTTCTTATGGATACTGTCCCAATAGGTTATTCTGTTTGTTTCTTCAACTTTGTATAGTAGATCAGTGTAATGTCTTTGAGCTCTTAAAGGATATGCTAGGGGTTTTATGCATGTATTTGACAAATTTAATGATGAAATATGATTGACATTGCTATGATCCCGAGGATTGATGAGCCCATGGCGGGTGAAGATTTTGATGTGAAGGACCATACCCGACGGACAGGTACCAGTGGACCGGTACACATGGGGATATGATTAGCTCAGACCTCCATGGGGCTGAAGAGCCCATCAGATGGTTGTTGGGATGGTAGAGAAAGGAAAACGTTGTGATGAGCTTTTGCACGGGAAGAAAGAAGGACGTTCCACCCAGGACACTTTGGCAAAGCCCGACCTAGGGGGAATCACCCACTGCAGATGGAACGTTTGCCTTTGATGGACAGGACGCCACCTAGGAGAGCTGGACATTATCTTGAGGATGTGGCAGTGTGATGAGGTTATTGGCACGTGTGGCATCTTGGAGGATGTCGTAGAAGGGCCAACGTCTCACTTCTGGATGTTTGATTTGCCCAAAAAGGGCCAACGTCTCCCTTAGATGGAGTTGACGTCCCACCTTTTGCTCATATTGTGACATTTTTCTAGCAATTAATGTTAAAACAGTGTAAATTTTGTAGTTAGCCTTGTTGGTTGTTTTAATGACCTATTTTTTAATTGAAAGGTCACGGATTGGTATAAATAGAGGACATTTTTCCTCATTTTAAACATAACACAACTCACTCTCCAGGAGAGACTATATTTTAGCCTTTTGCTTGGTACTTTTGGTGTTGAAAGTGAGGCGCAACTCTTCTTGGAGGATTTCTCTTGGCATTTATGGTGTTTCTCTCATGGAAGGTTTACAACTAGGGTTTGATTATGAATTCTTCATGATATGTAAGTGAATTTTTCATGCAAAACTTCTTAAGTGAATGGTTGTAGGCTTAATTTCTTACATTTGCTATTATATTGCTGAATCTTGAAACCCTAGGTAGCAAGCACACTAGTAGGTCATTACTATATGTCCCCATGCTTGAGAAATAATTTCAGCCATTGATAAAGGAAGATATAGCCTAGTCGTTTCTACACTTATCTCCCTTTTTCTGAGTTAGCATTTAAGTTATAGTTTGAAGAGAGGAGACGTCCTAGGCATAGTTAAATCTACACCTAGGGTTTTAACCTCCTAGGGTTTGAGAAGCCTTGCTCCTGCAACACTTTTCTCCCTTAGATTTTTACTTTGAAGCTAGCCATTTTGCGAAGAGTATTTAGAGAAAGAGGAAGGAGCGTGAGGCCTTGCTTAAGCAACACCGGAATGAGCCTCCTTCGCTGAGGGTTTTGATTCTAGGGCCCTGCCATTGCAGCACCATAGAACCTAACTTTCTAGTTTTTAATTTTTAAATCCTCCTGAGATCTTTTTCCCTTACTTTGACTCCATTTACCCTAAGGCACTAGTATTCTTTCCAATGTTGAGCTTGAGGTGTGTAAAATCATCTTTTAAAACTTTCATTTTTTGAAACCCTAACTAACCCTAACACCACTAACTAGGGTTGACGTCATACCTGATGCAACAAGCCTTCTAACTCAACAATTAATGATGACGCCAGGCCTTTATTGAGATAATTTTGATTTATAATATTGTTGGCTTGGTCATTGTGTGATAGATATTGATGAATTGGTGATTTTTCATTGGCTAAATAGTAAAACGTTGACCTCATCTTATCTGTTATATTGCTCATTGAATGAAATCAGATAATTAAGAAGTACTAACCCTTTGAATTTATAGCCTGCAAATATACATGTAGTGTTGTTATTGTCTTGTTCCAGGAAGGTGTTCTCAACAGGGAATTCACTTCTTTATTGGCTGATTAGCCGGATTATCTGATACTGGTGTTAACCTGCGAGGAAGGATAATCTAAAATTTGACCTTTTACTCTTTGCATGTTCAAACCCCAGGTTACCGGGGATGTTTCCCCTGGGCTAACCTACCTAAACAGAAATATCCCCCCATCGAGGTGACATTGGGTGGGGAGGTTCCTGTTACGCCAGTTTGACCCTTACCCTTTAGCCTGGTAACCTAAAATACAAACTGCGCAATAACATTTTTGCGCCATTGGCAGGGAACACTGAGTCAATCTTCCTCAACGACAAATATTTCGGTAAACCTTGCCTCAAAGACCTTTTCTCTTACAATCTTACCTAGCGACTCCACTAGAATTTATTCCCCTATTCTTTGATAGTTTCAGTAAAACTATCTGGCGACTCCACTAATATTTCTCAGGGTGCCACATTACTTTCTGTGATATTTTCAAATTATGGGATCATGGCACACTGGGAACAAATGTATCCGAGTATTGATTTCAGAAGTTTTCAAGGATACCCAAATTACTTTGATACAAAATGGCTAGACAACTCTCCAATGTTTTTGGGCCTCCCATCTCCTCACATAGTATTTTTTTTGGAGAATTTGAGCGAGATAAAGTTGGGAGGAGAGGATGCTCTTATAAAGTTGTTCTTACTCACTCTGCCATCCTACTTACAAAATCGTTTTAAGAGATGTTGCAAGGACAGGGGTATATCATATTTCATACACCTCATCAGTAGGTTTATAGACCTTACTAAGCCAGATTGCCAAACGTATGAAGATGTCCTTAAAAACCTCATGGTAACCTTACACCACAAAGGATTCACCACTGAGATTGTAGAAGATCTCAGGAGAGCCTATCATGATCAATACCAAGAATTCGCTAATATAGGAGACGAGGTTTATGAAGACCATTATCAACCCCTTGAAGAGGAGAAAGACCTCTCCCATGATCCAATAGGTTGCAACGAAGATATAACCAGAAACGTGAATTATGAGGATGAAGCACCAGTGATCGCTCCTCAGTCTGATGAAGATCTCCAAGGTCTTATCCCTCCTGCACAAGATGAAGAGAATGAGGTAAGTCATTTTCATTCTTTTGATGATACCTTGTTCTATGACTCAGAGAGTGAAGAAGGAATGGAACCCTTGGATAAGCTAGATCCCCTATGTCTCAAGACTGAAGATGTAGAGGTAGATCTTCTACCTGATGAAGCTATCCAAATACTTGAAGCTCTTGCAAAAGAAGGATTAAGCGAGGTAAATTATTCCCCCTTCCAAGTTTTTAGTGGTTCTTTGACTGATGACACAGAGAGTATAGAAGTATTGGATATTTTGACTCCTCCATGTTATGATATTGATACTGACATATCTGATTTCGATGAGTTAATACATGTTGGGAGACGTAGATGGGATGCATTTAGTTATGATACAGATCCAATCTATGACATAAGAAGTCATCCCCAAGTGTTGCCTTTGCAATTATCACAACAAGCTCTTGAACAGTGGCAACAGGGAGATGAGGTTTTTACTGACTCTCCACAAACACCCAAGGTTGACGGAGTGCAACACTTGCCTGATGATTTTCGGTCTTACCTTGATGCCTTTGATGAGTACTCCTTCGAGAACTTAGATTTACCCTATGAAGATGACTATCAACTGCCACTATGCTCGGATTTTGATAGGAGTAAAAACATTGTTTGCCTAAACAAGGATTCTCATGACTTTTCACCCCAGCCACCTCTTATTACTTTACCGTGCTTTTATATTAAAGGTGTAGTTGGGAAGTACCCTTTTTATGTTGAGTTTCCTCCTAGGCAAACCCTAGACTCCAAGAGATGTTTGGGTACTGCAAGTTTGAGTCAATTATCCCGGTTTTTCAACTTTCCCTTGATAGTTTGCCAGTCATCTACTAGATCTTTGTCAACCCCGACTTCGGAGCGTGAGGATGTCTTAGGTAGCTAGTTTACAGGCCCTTTTGGTCAGTTTTCTGAACCTTGCATTTTTCATGACCCTTTCTTGAAGTGGATTGAATACTTTCCTCAGAGATGGACTTGGCAGGATTTTATCCCTCCCACCCACCTCCATGAGTTAGACTTTGAGATTCTCGATAAAGTGATATATATTCTAACTCATGACATTTTTGTGCTTGATTTATCATTGTTTTGGTTTATGATGAAGCACAAAGGCGGGTATCGAGGAACGTTGTTGGGTTGTCTTCACTGGTTGTTTGACTACACCAACATGCAGCCAACATGTAAGTACAGGTAAGTGTTTCACTTTCTATTTGCATTTATGATTACTTTATATACATATATTATATTTGTGGGGTGGAAATACCACCCCACCTTTGTTGCAGATGTATCTTTTCGAGTGTGAGCAGGTCTGCAGGTTTATGCCAGAGATGTTGAGGTTCTCATGCGCTCTACGGTGAGCACATGTCCCCGAGTTGGAGCCAGATGTTATCCCCGATTTCTAGCGATAACTAGGAGATCATGTCTCAAGGCCCATAGGTCCTAGACATGGAGTAACGAGAGAAGGATTGACCTGAGCATGGCCCTAGAGGGCCCATCCTTCTTCTTTGCTAGATTTGTCCTGTCAGCAGCAACATCATCCATCACCATCGGCTTGGACTTGCATAAGAGAAGACTCTTGCTTCATGAGGTAATTGGTCCAGGTATCATGGTATGTGTCATGTTTGATCATTATAACTTTCTTATATATGCATCAGGTTCCTTACATTTCTGATGACTGCTTGGATCTTACACTAAACCACTTGGCCATTGTTGAGGGGATTAATGGGATTCCCTAGCAAGATGATATCCATGGGTTTTAGTTATCCACCAGGGGGGATTTGAAGAGCCATCGTCCGCTCCCACCATACTATCACTTTACATCTTATCTCCCACACATCCATCCCATTCCCCTAGTCCGGGCATTAGGATGACCTACTTGAGGGGTTACACTTTGTCCTGTGTGAAGAAGGGGCTAAAGGCCCAGGGGGTAAAAGCAGATGGTAAAAGATAAAATTCATAGGAAATAAAACCTAGAGATGCTTCGCCGAGGGATCCCCGAGAAGGCAATAAAAGGCCTCTCGATAAGAAACAAAAGGGACACGAAGAAAAATAAAAAAACAAGACCTAACCAAGAGGATGGGAGGTCTCATCATGAGCCGACCCATTATGTTCATAGGTATCTAGCAGTTTGACATTGCCATTATCTGGTCATGACACCAGGGCAATGACCTTTGGTTGCATGGCCAAGGGAAAGGGGGTCTCATCACAAGCCAGACTTATCACTTCTGCGAAAATACCAGTGGGTAACACTGTCAGCTCTGGTCACCACACCAAGGCAGTGTCCTGTGGTCAGACCTTGAAGTAAAAAGAAAGAAAAAGCAATAAATAAAGAATAAAGGTAATAAAGGGGCTTGGAAAAAGTGCATCCATGATGGGTACAACTCACCTGCTACAAAGGCACCCTTGGACAACACCTACCCCTGGTCTTCACTATTTCTGGACATCCCTAGACCATATCAATTCATGAACATGGCTTGAATGATCTTCTGTGGAAACTTTCCTTTTCTTATGGATACTGGCCCAATAGGTTATTTTCTTTGTTTCTTCAACTTTGTATAGTAGATCAGTGTAATGTCTTTGATCTCTTAAAGGATATGCTAGGGGTTTTATGCATGTATTTGATAAATTTAATGATGAAATATGATTGGCATTGCTATGATCCTGAGGACTGATGAGCCCATGGAGGGCGAATTTTTTTATGTGCAGGACCATACCCGACGGACAGGTACCAGTGGATCGATACACATGGGGATATGATTAGCTCGAACCTCCATGGGGCTAAAGAGCCCATCAGATGGTTGCTGGGATGGCAGAGAAATGACAACATTGTGATGAGATTTTTCACTGGAAGAAAGAAGGACATTCCACCCAGAACACTTTGGCAGAGCCCGACCTAGGGGGAATCACCCACTGCAGATGGAACGTTTGCCTTTGATGGACAGGACATCACCTAGGAGAGTTGGACATTATCTTGAGCGTGTGGCAGTGTGCTAAGGTTATTGGCACGTGTGGCAGCTTGGAGGATTCCCTAGAAGGGCCAACGTCTCACTTCTGGATGTTGGATTTGCCCAAAAAGGGCCAACGTCTCCCTCAGAAGGGGTTGACATCCCACCTTTTGCTCATATTGTGACATTTTTCTAGCAATTAATGTTAAAACAGTGTAAATTTTGTAGTCAGCCTTGTCGGTTGTTTTAATGACCTATTTTTTAATTGAAAGGTCATGGATTGGTATAAATAGAGGACGTTTTTCCTCATTTTAAACATAACACAACTCACTCTCTAGGAGAGACTATCTTTTAGCCATTTGCTTGGTACTTTTGGTGTTGAAAGTGAGGCACAACTCTTCTTGGAGGATTTCTCTTGGAATTTATGGTGTTTCTCTCATGGAAGGTTTACAACTAGGGTTTGATTATGCATTCTTCATGATATGTAAGTGAATTTTTCATGCAAAACTTCTTAAGTGAATGGT
>ML790122.1:163256-185993 GCA_009831015.1 Picea engelmannii | reverse complement strand
TTCTTCATGATATGTAAGTGAATTTTTCATGCAAAACTTCTTAAGTGAATGGTTGTAGGATTAATTTCTTACATTTGCTATTATATTGCTATTATATTGTTGAATCTTGAAACCCTAGGTAGCAAGCACACTAGTAGGTCATTTCTATATGTCCCCATGCTTGAGAAATAATTTCAGCCATTGATAAAGGAATATATAGCCTAGCCGTTGCTACACTTATCTCCCTTTTTCAGAGTTAGCATTTAAGTTATAGGTTGAAGAGAGGAGACGTCCTAGGCATAGTTAAATCTACACCTAGGGTTTTAATCTCCTAGGGTTTGAAAAGCCTTTCTCCTGCAACACTTTTCTCCCTTAGATCTGTACTTTGAAGCTAGCTGTTTTTCCAAGAGTATTTAGAGAAAGAGGAAGGAGCATGAGGCCTTGCTTAAGCAACACCAGAATGAGCCTCCTTCCCTTAGGGTTTTGATTCTAGGGCCCTGCCATTGCAACACCATAGAACCTAACTTTCTAGTCTTTAATTTTTAAATCCTCCTGAGATCTTTTGCCCTTACTTTGACTCCATTTACCCTAAGGCACTGGTATTCTTTCCAACGTTGAGCTTGAGGTGTGTAAAATCATCTTTTAAAACTTTCATTTTTTGAAACCGTAACTAAACCTAACGCCACTAACTAGGGCTGACGTCATACCTGATGTAGCAAGCCTTCTAACTCGGCAATTAATGATGACGTCAGGCCTTTATTGAGCTAATTTTGATTGATAATATTGTTGGCTTGGTCATTGTGTGATAGATATTGATGAATTGGTGATTTTTCATTGGCTAAATAGTAAAACGTTGACCTCATCTTATTTGTTATATTTCTCATTGAATGAAATTAGATAATTAAGAAGTACTAACCCTTTGAATTTATAACCTGCAAATATACATATAGTGTTGTTATTGTCTTGTTCCGGGCAGGTGTTCTCAACAGGGAATTCACTTCTTTATTGGCTGATTAGCCAGATTATTTGATACTGGTGGTAACCTACGAGGAAGGATAATCTAAAATTTTGACCTTTTACTCTTTGCCTCTTCAAACCCCAGGTTACCAGGGACATCTCCCCTGGGATAACCTCTCTAAACAGAAAGAGCCCCCCATCGAGGTGACATTGGGTGGGGAGGTTCTTGTTACGCCAGTTTGACCCTTACCCTTTAGCCTGGTAACCTAAAATACAAACTGCGCGATAACAGACCAAAGGAGGATGAGGCATTAGAGGGGGAAAGAAATAGGATCCTTCCCAGGACTTCCATGTGACCTGGACCTCTTCCTATAGCTAGATTGGCTTGTTCATCTGTTATCCCATTGTTTGTGCGATGAATATGGTAAAAGGCAGAGTGCATGGTAGATAGCATATCTTTGATTCTTTCTATGGGCATTTTCAACTTTGTATTCTTCGGGGTTATTTTGATGAAGTATCGAATTATGTTCTTGGAGTCCCATAGGATGATTAAATGGCTTAGTTATCATTCCTGATCTAGAAGAGCTCCTTGGAAGAGTGCACATGCCTCTACTAGATTATTGGTGGTTATACCCAGATTCCACAAGTAAGTTAGAAATATTTTTCTTCTAGGGCTCAACAGAACTGCTCCCGCACCTTCCTCCCCTGGGTTCCCTTTTGAGGCACCATCAAAACAGAGAACATGAATATTTTGGGCGTTTGGCCAGTTTTTGAAATCCTGGGGTGGAAATTGAAGCTGCCAACATGAGCTTTTTGGAAAAGTGATGGGGTGAACAATGGGTAGATTTATTTTATTTAGCCAGACCTCTTCTTCTTATAGAAATGGACCACCTTCTCAGGTTGTTAATTTCCTATATGAGATGTACTCCCCCAATTGGCCAATCACGAGAGCTGCAACTAAGGGCGGGGGACACACTTTTCTTTGAAAATTCTTTTGTTTCTTGCCAACCATATTTTTCGGCACTTAAATTTGGATTCCTGTGGAGTGATCCTTTGTAGTGTTTACCCCATTTTCCAATCGGACTTCTGCTGCTTGTCGGCCGGGATATTTGAGGGACTAGCTCTGAGTAGACGTTGTGCATCACTTGTTTGGTGAAATTACAATTTATGAAAAGGTGGTCAGTTCTTTCAAGATTTTGGTTGCAGAGAGCACATCTGAAAGGCCCCATATAACCTCTTTTTTGCAATTTTTCTCTTGTTAAAAGCTTGTTGTGCGCCAACTATCAACAAAATATATTTATCTTTGGTAGGCTATGTGGGTTCCACATTTCTTTCCAGATGGAATATTTGTTTGGCAGATCATTTTCTTGGAGGAGCGTTTTGTATCCCAACCTCACTGTGTACCTTGTTGCTACCCAAATTATGTTGTCCCTCTGACTAAGGTGAACTAGGGAAGACCTTGAGACCACCAGGAGTAACTGATGAGCCTCGTTTCGCAGGAGGGGGGGGACCTCTCCCAGGTTCCAGTTTTCCCAAGCAACATTACTATTCCAATTAGAAATATCAAAGAGAGTGATTTTTCCTTCTGAGGTTAGCGAATGTCTGAAGTGGTCCAGAGAAAGAATACAAGAGAGTATTTCCCTTTCTGAGAAGTGACCTCCCAAATATTAATTTCTTTACCATTTCTTGGGGTCCAGCTGAGGTGGTTTTGAATGAGTGACATTGATGGTTGAATTAGCTTCCAAATAGGGAACCTGATTGGTTGAGGTTTAGAACATCCATACACCTTTTTCTGACTTTTGAGAGGTACTTGTTGTAGATTTATTTTTTCCACCATTTGTTTCCTCCAGTGATTAATCGCCAGATTAGATTTTCCCCCAGTGCCATGTTTATATTTTTCGGGTCCCAAATACCCAGACCCCCTTTTTATTTAGGGGCACATATAGTAAACCGGTTTACCATGTGGAATTTTTTATCATTGTATTTACCCCCTTGCCAAAGAAATTTCCTGATTATTTTGGCCATTTCTTTTTTGATTCCCACCGGAGCATAGAGGACGGAAAACTGGAAGATTGGAAAGGAGGATAGGACTGACTTTATTAAGACTACCCTGCCAGATAGGTTCAACCAAGTTTCTCCCCATATTTTGAATTTATCCTTGAGTTTTTGGAGGATCACATGCCATGCCTCCCCAGGGAGGGCTTTGATACTGATGGGAGTGCCAATATACTTGAAATACTTCTAGTCTATTGAGAAGGAGAATTCTAGGATGTTGGAAATTCTTGCCATTGTACAATCTTGTATGTTCCAAGCATAAATTTGGATTTTGTGCTTATTGATAAGATCCCTAGAGGCTATTTCATAATGGTCTAGGATGAGCTTGAATCTTCTGGCCATAGTTTGTGAAGCTCCTCCAAGAATAAGAGTGTCCTCAACCAACTGCGAGTTATTTATCCTTTTAACACCCCTAGCTATTTTCAGCCCTGGGATAGTTCCATTGACTCTTTCATATTCCAGTGTTCTATTCAGAGTTTCTTCCATGATGATGTACAACATTGGAGAGAGTGGGAATCCTTACCGAAGTCCTCTTGTGGCTTGGAAGAATGGATTTGGGTGCCCATTTATTAGGGGCTCTATCCAGGGGGACGATATGCAAACCCTGATCCAATAGACAAACGAGTTATTGAAACCAAATTTTATTAACACATCAAAAAAGAACTTGTGTTTCACTCGATCAAAGGAATTTTCTATATCAATTTTAATTATCATTCATTTGTCTCTGTTCATAACACTGGTGTGAATGGCCTCCTGCACAAGAATAATGTTGTCCCAAATTTTCATATTAGCCACAAAGCCCCCTTGATTTGGAAGAATGATTTGTGGGAGAAGTTTCTTTATTATGTTCGCTATAATTTTTTTTAGGATTTTGTAGGAGGGATTGCAGAGAGAGATGGGACGAAACTGGTCAAAGGATTTATCATTTTTTACTTTAGGAATCAGGGCAAGAAAAGACGTATTGGTGGCTCCTCCTAACTTGCAAGTAATTTGGACATATATGATCATACAAAGTAAATCCTTTTTAATTATTCCCCAACAGTTTTGGTAGAAATGGAGAGTGAAGTCGTCCCACCCAAGTGATTTTTTGAGATCAAATTGGTAGACAACTGCTTTAACTTCCGCTTCTGTGACCACCTTATTCAATTCTTGGTTATCCTCTTCCTTTATCAACTACGGTATTTGCTCGATGAAGTGTAGACTTTTCTCTTTGTTGTCTACTCCATCTTGGGTGTAGATATTTTTGAAGTGAGAGGAGTATTCCTTTCTTATCTCCTCGAAGGAATTGACTACGCCTCATGTGGCTGTTTTTATTTCCTCAACTGTGCTTTTGTGTTGTCCCGGATTGGCCTGCTTATGGAAAAAGGAAGTATTTTTGTCCCTCGCTTGGAGCCACAAATCTCTATATTTGAGTCTCCACTCCTTTTCTTCATTATGAAGGGCCCTTAAATAATTTTGAAAGTGCTCTTTATCTTGCACTAAATGTCTGGTTTGAATTTCACTAGTGTCCATTTCCTCCTGAAGAACTTCTAGCTGCTTTTTATATCTTTCAACTTCTTCTCTTCTGTTGTGGAAGGAGACTTTAACCCAGTCCTTTATTGCTTGCTTTGTATTTTTTATATTTTTCTCCCAGATGTACATAGGGGTTTCATCCATCCAGGTTGACCAGATCGAGGAAATTAGGGGGAGGAAATTGGGGGAATCCAACCAAATTGGATTGAATTTGAGGGGAATGGGTCTCAGACTTTTGTGCTTTGTCAATGGAGAGGGCTATTGGACGATGGTCTGAAATACCCCAAGGCACAATTTTGGAGGAAATGTTAAGCGGGCGGAAAAGTAAAGATCTATAGATGAGAAATCGATCAAGTTTGGCAGCTATGTGCCCCACCCCTAGCCTTTTATTGCTCCAAGTGAATTGACCTTTATAGGGATGAAAATTGAACAAATCTAGTTTCGAGATTAGATCCTCCATTTGTTCCCTGAAATGGTTCCTTACAGTGGTTCCTCCTTTTTTCTCCCCTTGATGTAGGGTTGTGTTAAAATCCCCTGCTATAATGCAATTGTTTTGGGCTCCTAGCTCTTTAATTTTCAATAAAGAGTCCCAACACTCCCTTTTTTCCCAATAATTATTAGGCATATAAACATTACAAATAGGGTAGGTGATACCTGATTGAATATGCTTTAGTTTGACCAACATCAAGTGTGTAGATTCAACTATTTGTTATTCTATGTAGATTTGGGTGTTCCACATCGTGCAGATCCCTCCTGATGCACCTCTAGCATTCATCATTGTTCCACTAATTGTTTTCCAAATTTGCTTCATTTCTCACAGGGCCTCAACTCCCTGTAGTTTCGTCTCCTGAATTAGGAGGATATGGGGCTTTTCAGTTCTGATTAGTTTTCCCATGGATTATATTTTTCCCTTTGTCCCAATCCTCTGCAATTCCAGGAGACTACCTTCATTATTTACTAGTGTGTTTGTTTCCCCCTCTTTCTTGGGCTGCAATTTTCCCTTTGATGTTGGAGCTTTCCCACTTTTTCCTTATTTTTTAAGAATTTCCTCTATTGTTGGTTGGGTTCTTATGAAGGACAAGTTGTTACCTAAGTATGTATTACAATATATTTTGTTTATGAGCATGATATTTTATTAACCTCAATTAGTGATAGATATAAGGAACCATCCACCTTTGTCTTGAACTGTTTCTGTCTAAAGTAATGGCTATTAAATTTTTGTGCAGTTTTCAACATTATATTTGATCAACTCACCATTTTTCATAAATTAAAAATATGTTGACCACCAAAATTCTTAACACTAATGAACTTTAAATAAATATAATACCCTCATCATATCACATTGTGGTTACACATATTGTTCATTGTGTCAGTGTTTTTATTAATCCAACCCATCACCAACTTGTCACCACTGTTGTATTCCCTACATTCTATCCCACTGTAGGAAATTTTCTACCATTTTGGTAAGCCCCATAAAAAAAAACTGTGTAAATTTATGGAAAGATGTGGAAAATTTTGATGTTTCATTAGTGGGTACATTATTGCAGAGAGTCAATGCCATGGAGAAAACCGATATTGTATTTGGTTACATTTTGTTTGTTGGGATTCTCCCAAGCCTAGAGTTCGTTCAGGATTAAAGCTCGATACATTTTTTTTCGATGGGATTCTCCCATGCCTAGAGTAGTTTGTTTGGGATTAAAGCTCGAATTCCTTAGTTGTGGAAGATCCAAAGAATGGGAGTGGAAATGTTTTGAAGGTATGAAGATGTTCTATATATATATAATTGGAATTTAGATGGATGATTAACTATTTATGTATAAATTCAGAATATAATTTTGACCACGGATTAAGAGAGTAGAACCAGTGGAAAGAGTTTATATTCGTGATGACTTGAGTTAAAATTCTAATAGATTATTTAATTTAATGATGTATAATGTTGAATTTGGTTTATTGTTTCAAGAGTATTAATAGATCAAGAAAATAACTGTGCTTTTTTTCTTGTGGAACTGGTAACCCTATTGATGATTGATGGCGTTGTGATCCAGAATGGGAACACAACAGAAAGAGGCTCACAAAAGATGGCCTAATATGGTTTAGAGAAGCGATGTCGCTCTATCCAAGGGGTTCCTCTCACCACCACGTATAATATACCTATTGTAAAATGGAAGTTTCATATTTCTTCCCCTTAATACCTTATATCCTTATCCTTCGCTTGGCTTGATAAATTCCAGGTCTAGGATAGTGAACTACTGTGAAGGAAGATAAATAATTATGGATGTACGTGGATGTTTAATATTTTTTGAAATTTTGTTTTTAAAATTATTTTTTAGCTCTGAAAAATAGAAAAATAAATAAATCCATGTACACTAGGGGCAATTAAGTCCCATCATATGTTATCAACCAAGGAAAATTTGTATCGATGAAAATAGAAAATTCAAAAAATTATTTTCATGGTTTAAATAAGTAAGTAATATTAATTAAGCAATTGAACAAAGTAGGAAAAGAACTTGGTGGAAAATCTACAGAGTTACCAAAACGCACCATTTAATCCACCAAAAGCACCAAGTATTGGAGGTCAACGATAGTTGACCGCGAAGTGAATGATAAAGTCCTTGGTCGGAGACAAGGACTAATAATAACATGTTCCACATAAAATAAATATTATGTGTGGTTGGATAAATTAAAATCCTTTTTCTTTTAAGAGCAAAGTCTGGGAATAGAAAAATATTTTGAATATAAAAGAAATTTTTATCATTCATGATAATGAATAACTATTATTAAAAAAATGTTAGATTTTTCTAATAATATTAATATTATTTAAAAACAATTAAAATATATATAAAAAAAATCTTTAGCTATATCATAACAAACCATCATTATTTTTACGAAAAAAGAAAAACATATTTTTATTAGGAAAACTCCATTAATTCATTTTTGAATGCTCAAAAATAACTATCACTTTCTCTCAATAATTTAAAACATCCTTTCCATGTAAAAATCCATTTATTTATATTTAGATATTTAAAAATGGAAAATGAATCTCATCCATAATCCCATGTAGAAACACACCATATTCCTAAAACTTTTGTCTAAAGGCTCCTCTTAATTAAAAACACTATCCAACACATGGTCACATCCTCCATCCATCTTCAAATAACTACCATCCTTCATGTATATGTGAGATATAGCACTGCCAAAACCAAATGCAAAGATCCTTTACCACCTTAGGAAAGGATAAATAAAGAGTCCTCTCCACTTCTCAAAGCCATTCTCTTCAATGGTTCAACAACTAAAACAAATGGGATATCCATGTTGGATTTTGAAGACAAGTATACCACTTGTGACACTATTACAACCATAGTCTTATGTATAACTTCACTCCCCACTCAGGTTGATTGTGTGAGAGCCTTTCCAAATTACCACTAATTGGTATAGTAGGCTACATTTAGCTTCTAACGTTTTAAATTTCATCTTTTGGTGAGTCATAATCTCCAAAATATCTGCATATCTTATATTTTGAGCTTCATCTTTAGAAGAAGCTCTTCTTGTTAAATTGGATATGAATACCAAATTGGATACCAAAATCCTCTCATGCCTCCTCAAGGCTCAATGAAGGTCCACAACCTCACAAGTGAAACAATGACCAAGATGGTTGTGCTCCACCATTCTTAGAGTCTTACAGGCTTCTCTAGCATATAAATTCAAGTCAAGGCCAATCCTAATCTAGCAAGGTATCTAGACCCTAATCCACTCATCTGTTCCAATGAAAAATTCCTATGTCCAACACACGGATGACACCCATGATGAGGATTGATTCTCTATAGACCTCCTCAAGGCATGCATAGTGCAAGCTTAATTCAAGGCAACCGATCAGACCAAACTTTGCCATTAATCCTACCTTCATTTTTCATCTTATTGTCAAAACACATATGAGCTTGCTCCTCCATCAAATGAAATTTGTGAGAGAGTACCATGAAGCTTGAAGGAATTAAAACCTACCCCTTCCTATTCAAGGTGATTAGCTATTTTTCATTGATTGAGATATGTGTTGTGAACTTTAGCTTAAATGACATATAACTTACTATGACATAGGTGATATGGAGGTCTTAACTTTTTCCTTAGATTTTGATCTCCAAGTGAGAGGCCTCACTGGAAAATATGTCTTCTTGAGTATTTCAAGTCCTCAACACATGATGGAACTCAACCAAATCATATATTTGTGCCTCCTTATATATTCTGAGAATAAGTCTTGCCAATCTGCAGTCCTTTGGCATGGTTGAGCAACACATGTGCCTAATTATGATTGATGATTCTCCTATTACCAAAAGCTTCATGAACCACCTTGAGTCAAGGATCTTGATCCCCTTATAGAGAGTCTTTTCTTGATTGTTGGTTGCTTCACCTAAACCCCATTCTTAACTTGTTTCATAATGTCCTTTGATCCCCCCACACTTGCCACGTCTACGAGCCTATTTTTAAAAACAAGGTTATTGATTAGTAAAAGTTTATTACATTATATTTAAAATGTTTAAGATGAAAAATAAATCCTTATCCACAACACAACAAATACATCACCTCTTAATAACAACAACTACTACTATGTAAATTGTGAATAATCCATTAATTCACCTTTAAATTTTCTAAACAAAATAAAGTGAGTTCAACCCGTAATCTCAATCAACACATTATTATTTGCTTATAATGTCTCTCAAAGTGCTCATCTTGCAAAAAAAAAAAAAAAACAATCAACTTCATATGAGGGTGGGGGTGGAGGGAGATATTAGGGAAATCTTAATATGTGAGGGTAGGGGAGGGGGGATAAATTGGAGAAAACTCAATTATTAATTTTCCCCCAATATCTCCCCCCACCTTCATCCTCATATATTAATTATTATTTTTCCCCCAATATATCCCCTTACCCCCTTTAAGTTTTCGTCAATATCTCCCTCTACCCAATTAAGTTTTACTCAATATCTCCCCCTACCTCGTTTAAGTTTTACTCAATATCTCCCTCCACCCAATTAAGTTTTACCCAATGTATCCCCAAACCTCCATCCAATTAAGTTTTACCCAATATCTCCATGTACCTCCATCCTCATATATTAATTATTAAGTTTTCCTCAATATCTCTCCCTACCCCCATCCTCATATATTAAGTCTTGTCAAGTTTTTCCCAATATCTCCCCCATTATCATATATTAATTATTGTTAAGTTTTCCCCAATATCTCACCCACCCTAACATGAGGATGGGGGTGGAAGGAAATATTGGGGAAAACCTTATCATGAGGGTGGGTGTGAGGGGAGATATTAGGAACAATTTAATATATGAGGGTGAGGGGAGATATTAGGAAAAATTTAATATATGAAGGTGAGGGTGGGGGTGGAGAAAGATATTGGATAAAACTTGAGAGTGGGGGTAGAGGGAGATATTGGAGAAAACTTAATAAGAAACTTGAGAGCAAGGATGGAGGGATATATTGGAGAAAAATTAATAAGAAAATTGACAGTGGGGATGGAGGGAGATATAGGAGAAAACTTAATAAGATCAATGTATGATCAGATAACTATTTGAAAAAAAAATCATCTTAGCCAAATAACCAACTATCTTGAAAGAAACAAATAATCATTTTTTTTCCACTACCTATAGGGAGAGTTAATGTTGCCAACGCCAAATGCAGAGATTATGTAGCCTCTAAGGAAATAAGGGGCCAAAGAGAGATAATAAGTCATCTCCAATGCTCGAATCCATTCGCCTATATGGGTGCACAACTAAAAATAAATGATATATATGTAAGGCCTTCTATGACACCCACCAAGCGCGTGCGCTCCTTGGGAAGATTTGGTGACATGACATATGAAGAGCACAAGGAGGAAACGATTGGTTGGGAAATAAATTGTATTATGGGCATGGGTAGGAGAAACTTGGGGCATGATGGTGACATGCCATCCCAAGGGGTAACACACCCTTCTTCCCTTGCGATGGATGACAAATACTAAGGTTGTGTTTGGGAAAGGGTGGGGAAACTTGGGAGCAGGACCAAGGAGTAGGCACATTTTCCCTTGGTAGAATGGGTGCACTGGAGAGGTTGGACGACCCCATTGGAACACTCACAGAGAGTCATGATGATCGACACAAGGAAGAACAAAAGGCAAGTGGAGTGCGCCCAAGGATGGGGTTTGTCGGTCCAAGAGACACGACGATTGATCAGAGTGTGGACTTTTTGGTTGCACTGAGTCCATGGAGGGGCACGATGAGTCGTTTGAGTGTGGGTTCATGAAGGGGCATGACAAACCAAAAAGATATGACGTTTCACACAAGTGACCCTTGGAGTTCCATAAAATCACAAGGGTGCATAACCAAAGTCACAAGAAAAAAGTGAAGGTAAGAGACATAGAGGTTTAAGGATGGGTGCACAAGTGGGGCGCACCTCAGGCTGAGGCAAGGAGGAGCATAGGGGAAAGTCTTGGTGTGATATATCCACAAGTCTTGACAGTTCTATTGTATGGAGAAAAGTCCTGAGACTCTTCCCATCTATGTAACTTAGACAATAGTGCCCTATTTGTAAATCTTTGCTTATATTTCACAATATAATAAACAAAGCCATGTATTAGGAACCACTGGTGTTGCCTGCACTATATATGTGTATTTTGTGTTTTGCATGTTTCTATTGTATGCCAGATTGAATAAGTGTTAAATAATGTTAACAAATGTCTAAGTATACAAGTAAGCTACATAGATTAAGGATGTGACTAGTTTGTAGCCTAGAACATAGTATGGGTATGCTCTAGGTGAAGAGGCATACTTTGGGTGAAGTATCCTTGGTTGAGCCAAGATGCCAATTGAGAACCACTACATTGTTGCACGTCAACAATATGCCAAGGTTGAATTTGAGCATGACTCTTGGGGGTGTGACAGATGGTATCAGAGAAGCTTCGGAGCAAAGAGATTTGTGAATACACAATGCATAGTATGATAAGATTTGCATAGTCCAGAAGTGGGGCGACCCAGGGTGGGGTGACTCCTTAGATGAAGGAGGATGAATTTGTGCGATGGAAGCAGGTCATAGATGGCACAAGACAAATTGAGTCAAGTTGCCCACTATGACCGAGGCATAAGAGACTTGGTTTGTGCAACAAATTAGGATCTAGAGGGACCTACAATGAAGCACCTTGGAACCAAGTGGTGGACCAAGGGGTGATCCCACACAGTCTGCAGAATATGGGCACAACACGAGTATGTTGTATTATGATTATGCTTGTCTTTTTCACCTAACACATAAAGAGTTGAAAGGCTTGATTTCCAGCAAACTACGAAGGATTGGTGCATTGGGTGCCTTGGGTGGAAAGCTTGGCATCCATGACCAAGAGTTGTGTTTCATGTATCTTGTTGTCAACGAAAGAACAATGCAAGCTCTGGTTGACTCAGGTGCCTCACACAACTTTCTGAAGACTGAGGTAGCGAAGGAGCTGGGACTTAGAGTCTCCCCATGTGAAGTTCTGGTGAAGGAAGTAAAATCTAAGGAAAACACAACAACTGGTGTTTCCTCCTCAGTTCACATTCGACTTGATAAGTGGCAAGGTCAGGCTAACTTGATGGTGATGCCTATGGATGACTTTGAGGTGATTCTTGGGAAGGATTTCCTAAGGAGGACACATTCGGTCCTCATGCCACAAATGGAAAATATGGTTATACTTGGTGGAAATAAGGCTTGTGTTGTGTGCACAACCACAAGGAAGTATGGTGGAAAGATATAGATTTTGTTTGCACTAAGTATGAAGAGAGTAGAAAGGAAAAATGGATCACAAATTTATGCAACAATTTTTGGATAATTCCAAGAGGATGGAGTGTAGGTGCATATTCCTCCTGAGATCACTAACTTCTTGGGTGATTTTTTGGACAAAATTTTGGACGATTTTCTAAAATTTCTCCCACCATGACACGTTATTGACCACCATATAGATCTAGATCCTGGGTTGCATCCACTGGCAAGAGCTCCTTAACAATTTTTTGGAATTGAGTTGAAAGAGTTGAAGTGACAATTGACAAAATTGATTAATGTTGGGTTCATTCATCCATCCAAGTCCCCATATGGATCCCCTTTTCTCTTTCATAAGAACAAAGACACTTCAAAGTGGAGGATTTGTTTGGATTACCAAGCATTGAACAAATAGACTGTGAATAATTGATACATGTTTCCTTTAGCCGTTGATTTCTTTGACAAGTTGGCTAAGGCCAAAGTCTTTTCAAATCTTGACTTGCAGCATGGGTATTATCAAGTGTGGATTGCAGATGAATATGAGGTGAAAACAACCATGGAGACGAGGTATGGGAACTATGAGTTCCTAGTGATGTCTTTTGGGTTGTGAAATTCCCCTGCAACCTTTTGCCCATTGATGAATGACGTGTTGTGGTTGTTTTTGGACAAGTTCGTTTTGGTGTATTTGGATGACATCGTAGTGTACAACGGAAGTATGGAAGAGCACAAGAAACATTTTGCATAGGTCTTTGAGGTGTTGCAATAGAACCAACTGTTCTTGAAGAATTCTAAGTGTGTTTTTGGGAAGACTGAGATATCATTATTTGGGCATTGGATTGGACAAGGATGCATTTTCATGGACCCTATGAAGGTCAAGGAAATCGAATATTGGGAAGAGTTGTGAATAATTCATGAAATGAGAGTCTTCCTTGGACTGGCCAACTATTATCGCAAATTCATAGAGGGTTACTCAAATATTTTTGCACTGTTGATTGACTTGTTGAAAAAGGGAGAAAGCGTGGAACTAGACAGAGAGAAGCAAGTCCATGTTTGAAGAGATAAAATGAAAAACTATCATTGCTCCCATGTTGAAGCTTCCAAACTTTGAGAAATCATTTGAAGTGTAGATGGATGCATTAGACTTTTCCATTAGAGGGATTTTAATGCAATAAAGACATCTAGTTTCCTTTGAGAGAATAAAGATCCAAGATTACAAATGAAGATACCATGTTCATGAGAAGGAGATGAAAACAATTGTACATTGTTTGAATACTTGGAGACACTACTTTTTGGGCAAGTCATTTGTCGTGAAGAAAAACAATGTTGCGACAAGTTACTTCGTGATGCAGCTAAAGTTTTCACCCAAGCAATAAAGGTGGAAAGGGTTGGAATATTAATAGGGGGGGTGAATTAGTATGAGCACTTTATTATCACTTTTAACCACACTATGTAATCATTAATTTCATCAGAATTATATCATCAATATATCATGAGCAATATAAATCAACAAAGCATAATATACATCCACAAAAACATAGTAAACCTAAATTTATGTGGAAACCCAAATGGGAGAAAACCACATAATTCTTTTCTTATATATCAAAATAATACATTCATTGGAAGCACCAAATTCCCAATTCTCCAGCTACAACTGGAATGAGGCTATGACCCCTTATTTATAGGCTCCAACCTGAAGGAAGCTACAACTCCCTCAATTCTCTGGCTCCAACCAGAAGGAGGCTACAACCCCTTGATTCTTAGGCTCCAACCTGAAGGAAGCTCCAACTCCCTATGTTATTTGGAACCAACCGAAAGGAGGCTATGACGCCCATTCATTTCCCTATCCTACTACCCTGAAATATAAATGTAGACCAAACTATCACTACCAATGATATTGTCACTGCCTATGATAATCAACCTTTCATCCACTCTATCGTTGTCACATCAACCTGTAACTGATTTTTAAGAACCAAATATCAAAATAGCATAAAAAACCTCAGAATAAGTACTCAACACCTTGACAAAGAGATAATTTCGGATAATAATCCTTTTCGAGGGGGTAACCTCCTTATACACCACATAAATTTACAATTACAAGATGCTTCCAAATGAAAAGGTCTCTTTGATATATATAGGAGACTAGGAGGTACAATTACAACTAATGGACCCAAGCCGACATAAATAAAATAACAATACTAATGTAATATGCCCCAATTAAGGGGTAATGTCCCACTATATAGGGCTTAACATGCCCCTCCCCTTCAGAAAAGTTTTATCTACAATGCTTGAGTAATTCTGGATCTTCTATATAAAAGAATCATCTTCCCAAGTGGAATCTTCAGCTAGTAGTTTCCTCCACTTAATGACATAATCTGAAATGGATCTATTCATCAACTAGTGAATTCTTGTGTCAGTGATAGCTTCAGGCTCCAATATGATTTTTCCTTCCTCGTCAAATTCTGGAAATATAGTTTCACTTGGGATCTTGTCACCTATAACCTTTTTTAAGTATGAAAGATGGAAACTTGGGTGTACTCGTGAAGATGCAGTCAACTCCAATTTGTATGCCATAGTACCAATCTTTTGCAACACCTTATAAGGGCCATAGTAATTTGGTTATAATTTATTATCCTTCTTAGCTTGCTTGAGGGACATCTGTTTGTATGGTTGTATTCTTAAAAATACCCAATCCCCTACTTCAAAACTTGTTTCACTATGACGTTGATCTTCTTGTTGTTTCATGTGATTTTGTGCCATGGTCAAGTTTTCCTTTAAGAGTTGGAGAACTTGTTGTTGATTCTCGATGTGATCTTTCACTGCTTGAACATTAGATTTTTCTTTTAGAGAATAAGTGATGGAAGGTGGGTGATATCCATAGAGTGCCATAAATGGTGTCATTTTTGTTGCAGTATGAAAGGAAGCGTTATACCACCATTCTGCTAAAGGTAACCACTTGAACCATTGTGTTTATTTATCATAGACAAAGCAACGAAGGTAGCCTTTTTGTTCACTATATTAGTTTGTCCATCATATTGAGGATGAGCCAATTGAGTACCTAAACAAGAAAATAATTATGTCCAAAACTGTCAAGTGAAGATGGGATCTCTATCACTTACAATAATATTTAGTCTTCCATGTCTCTTTTGAACTGTCTCCATGAATGCAATGGAAATTGTACTAGATTTGAAAGGATGTGAGAGTGCAAAAAAGTGTGTGTACTTGGTCAGTCTATCAACAATCACCATGATGACACTCTTTCATTCAGAATTTTGTAACCCTGTGATGAAATCCATGGAAACCTCCTTCCAACACTGACTTGGGATGGCTAATGGTTGTAAAAGACGTGGGGTGTTAATTTTTTCCACCTTATTTTGTTGTCAAACCAAATATTCTTCCACAAACCTTTGAACATCAGTTTTAAGGCCATCACAAAAAAATTCCTTCTTGACCCTATGGTAAGTTTTCAAAAATATTGAGTTCCCTCCTACGAGAGAGGTGTGAAATTCCAAGAGTACCTTTTGTTTGATTTGAGAGTTCTTACATAAATATAAGCAATATTTGTACCATAGTGAATCATTTTTCCATGTAAATGTATCTGATGCACCGGAATCCTGCTGCAACCTTTGAATGAGAGTCCACACATTTTTCGTCATTCTTCCATTCATCCCTCGCTTCTATTATCCAATCGGGTTGGATGATCGAGATAGCAAAGAGGAAGGACTCAACATCTTCATCCCTTCTTAAGAGTGCATCTGCCACAACATTTTGCTTCCCTTTTTTGTAGATGATTTCAAAATCATAACCCAACATCTTGGTCACCCATTTTTGTTGTTCTTCTGAAGATAGTCTTTGTTCCAAGAAGTATTTAAGACTATAATGATTTGTTTTGACCTTGAAGTAACTACCTATTAGGTAAGGGCATCATTTATTCAATGCATGTATTATTTCCATCATTTCCTTCTCATAAATGGGTTTGTGTAAGTCCTTTCCCTTGAGTGGACGAATTTCAAAAACAAGGGGCCCTCCTTCTTGCTATAGAAAAACACCAATGCCATTTCATGATGCATCACATTCAACAATAAAGGTTTTTGTGAAGTTTGGTGTTGTCAAGACAGGATCTTTGCACATCGCCTCTTTAAGTTGTTCAAAATCTTGAGTTGCCTCTAGATTCCATGAAAATGCATCCTTCTTAGTTAATGCCATTAAAGGTGCTTCTATTCTTCCATAGTTCTGAACAAACTTGCGGTAGTAACCTGCTAAACCCAAAAATCCTCTAAGATTCTTTAATATTTTGGGAATCAACCATTCCATCATGAAATTAATCTTGTTAGGGTCTACCTTCACACCTTCATGAGATACAATATGACCCAAATAATCTACCTCCTTCACCCCAAAGAAACATTTGGATGGTTTGGAATATAGTTGTTTCTCCTTTAGTAGTTGTAGCACATTGTCAACATGTCAAACATGATCCCCCCAAGAATTTCTATAGATTAGTATAGCATCAAAAAATACTAACACAAATTTTCGAAGGAAGGGCTTGAAAATGGAATTCATCAACCCTTGGAATGTGGAAGGTGCATTCATAAGGCCAAAAGGCATGACCAAAAATTCATAATGGCCTTCATGTGTTTGGAATGTTGTTTTTGGGATATCTTCTTCCTTCATTCTAATCTGATGATAGCCTAAACGGAAATCCAACTTTGTGAAGTAGATTTATCCATGTAGTTCATCTAACAATTCATCAATGTCAGGAATGAGAAACTTATCTTTAATAGTGATTTTTTTGAGCTCTCTATAATCTGGACACATATGCCATGAGCCCTATTTCTTGAGTACCATTACCACTGGTGCAGAGGAAGAACTTTAGATAGGTGTAATAATTCCATCCTCTAACATTTATTCAACCATACACTCAATTTCACTCTTCTGGGCATAAGGGTATTTGTAAGGCCTTATATTAGGAGGAACACTCCCAGGAATTAGCTGAATAGCATGATCATGATTTCAAGTGGATGGAATACCTTTAAATTATGTTCAAATACTTTGGAATTATTATCAATGATCCCTTGGAGATATAGGGGAATAGATGGCTTAGATGTTTGAACATCTAGTGAGCATAGTTGTACAATTACACCTTGATGCCCCCTTTTCAATCATTTTTTCATGCCATTAGAGCTTATCACCTTACTGGGTTCCCCTGTGAGACCCCTTAACTCAATTTCCTTTCCTTCCATTGAAAATTTCATGAAAAGCTCTTGAAAATTAAAATCCATTGTTCTCAATGATTGTAACCATTGGACTCCTAGTACGACATCAACACCACCCATGGGTATAGAAATCATTGGACTATTCATTACATATTCCCCCATATTAAGATTGATCTTATGGCATTTTCTTGAGAAATTGATAGTTCCTCCATTTGCAATCATTAATTGAAACTATGGTGCTGGATATACAAAGCAATTGAGAGCTTTGGCTAATTTATAGTGAATGAAATTATGAGTACTACCAGAATCAATTAGGACTATTACTTTTTTTTGATATATCCTTAGATCTTGAGGGTTTGAGCAGTACTAATTCCATCCAATGCATTACATGATATCGTGGGAGTCAACTCTTCAGAAGAAATCTCTTCTACATTTTCTTCTTAAGATGGTTCTTGTTCTTGTTCTTGTTCTTCTTCCTCTTCACAATCTTTGTAGAATAATTTCTTCTCACCACACTTATGTCCCTTACTATACTTGCTATCACAATTAAAGCATAAACATTTTGTTTTTATTTCCTCCAATTGTTGAGGTGTCAACCTTGTAGATTGAGGTTCTTTAGAAGAAGGAACATTATTCTCTGGATAGATGTTAAGAGTGGTCCTTATAGTAGCCATAGCCATAGCCATATTTTTACTTTCAACATTTCTTGCCACCTTAAATGCATTCTCCAATGATTTGGGTTCCCAAAGGCGAACCTCATGTTGAATGTTATCCTTTAAAGTTCCTATGAATGTATTCAATCAAGTGCTCATCTGGAATATCTATTACCTTTATATTCAATCTTTGGAAGTTCTCAATGTGCTCTGTAACTAAACCCTTTGCCTTGAGATTTATCAATTGGCTAAAGAAGGTATTTCTCCTTGTATCCTCATAGTGTGCTATCATTTCTTCCGTGAAAATTGTCCAAGTGATGAGTGATTTGCGAGAACAAAGCCATCAATACCATACAAATTGATTGGGTTATAAATATAAAGAAGCAATTCATACCTTTTGTGTATGTGGCACATTATGTAGATCAAAGAATTGCTCCATCTGAAGTATCCATATGATTGGGTCCTTGCCATCAAACTTCCTCATATCAATCTTAGGAACGTGGTTGGTCTTCAACCCAAAGTTGGAATTTCTCCATTCTTGATTCACCTTCCTTGTGTCCTCATCATGAATTTCATGAGATACATTTTCACTTTCAGGTGTCCTCTCTATTATGAAAATTTTCAATCCTTCCATGATCTCCCCTTTTAAACCCTCCATCATCTCTTGTAGTTCATCTTTTGTTATTGTCTTCTTTTGTAAATCATTTATGTCCCTACACATTTCTTCACCTTCATAAAGAGTCCATGTAGGATTACCTGGAGGCTTATTTGGTGTATAAGTTCCCTTTTTGGGTGGCGTGTTGGCCAAGTATCACTTTTGAACCTTGATTTTGAGTTGGTTCTGCTATACAATATTTATTCTGCTGTATCTCCAACGTTTCGGCCCTTCAGGGTATGAAAATTTATTTTTTGTAGTTCTCTGATATTTCTCCTCTGTAATGCCATAGGTCTGATCAAAATTGGATGTGCCAAGTGGAATTTATGGTAACTTCCCCACAACTTGCTGATTTTTGGCCTTTCCGGGAGATGTCACTTGTATAGCGTGCCCTGCACAAAATAATTGATATAAATTCTGAAAATCGTACCATAAATACTACAGTCTGGCCACTATCCAATGCAACTAGTCTCACTCAATTTTGATACTCTAGGAAGAAGTTATGATTATTTTACCTGGAACACCTTCTTGAGACTAGTCAGATACCCTATCTTCCACAGGGTGTATCTACAAATGTAAGACGACCCAGAAGCTGAAAATTTTACCACAAATACCTTACTAATTTTTGTGAATATCCTCTGGAGTTCAGGGTATGAAATGTTACATAAATTTTTTTATAGAGAAAATTCCACAATGAATCAGTTCAGGATGATTCCAGAACCCTATCTTGCACAGGTTGTATCTCTGAAATTATAAGGCCTCAGGAGCTAAAATTTTAACCCAATGTACCTGTATTCGTCTGCTAAATACAATCCAAGCCGTTCCTTCGGAAATGTTGTAGAAAAAAAGTTATAGCGAAAATGACAAGCTGTCTCAGATGTAGCAGTGAAACCCCAAGACCTTGAGCTCTGATACCATATGTTAAGAACCAAATATCAATATAGCATAGAAAAACCTCAGAATAATTACTCAACGCCTTGAATAAGAGATAAATTCAGCTAATAATCCTCTTCGAGGGGGCAATCTCCTTATGCCCACATAAATGTACAATTCCAAGATGATTCCAAATGAAAATGTATCCTTGGTATATATAGGAGACTAGGAGGTATAATTACAACTAATGGAATAAAGCCAACATAAATAAAATAACATTACTAATGTAATATGCCCCAATTAAGGGGTAATGAGCCAATATTAGGGCTTAACAGCTACGCAATGTCCAACAAGTCTGACCAATTCATCTAATCCACTTGTACATAGTTCCACAAGTAATCCTCTAGAAGTGTGTTGATTCATTTGGTCTACCCATCTGTCTACTGATGGTAGGTTGAACTCTTCAACAACTTTGTCCCCACAAGATTGAATAATGTTGTCCAACATGAAACTTGCATCCCTATCCAACACAATGTTTAGAGGAAGACCCCAATACTTAACTATGTGCTTGAAAAATATCTTTGCAATTTCTTTCACACTACAAGGCATCTTCATCACAACGAAGACATCATACTTGGAGAATCAATCCATCATGACCAAAATCCTGTTATATCCTTGCACCATTGGAAGTTGTGTGATGAATTCTATCAAGACACTTGTCCATGGTCTCTATGGAATCGGTAAAGGTTGCAACAACCTCGTTCTCATTCCAGTATCTGTATTATCCCACTAAAATATAAGGCAAGTGCGAATGTACTCCTCCACATCCTTCTTCATCCGCTCCCAAAAGTGTCTTTGCTCCAACAATGCCATCATTCTCCACTATCATGGGTGGCCAACTCAAGGTGATTCATGGAATTCCTTCACAATTTTTCTCCTACGTTTGGATGACTTAGGGACATAGATTCACTCCCAAAAGTACAACAATCCATTGCATAGCCAAAACTTCTATGTTTTCCCCTCCTTAACCCGCTTCATGATGTTCTTCACTGTGTGATCATTGTCTAACCCTTCCTTGATATTTTCATGCAACTCTTCCGAAACATGAATCTGACTTCAAACCGATGTAGGCAACTCATTCTCCTCTAAGACTACGAGTTGTGCCTTTCTACTCAATGCATCTATGACAACATTTAGTCTTTCCGGCCTATACTCAATGGTCGTGTCCAATTCTATGAGAAATTCTTGTTGTTGGATAGTTGGTTGTCATTGATGTCAACATATGTGATGGGTGTATTTGGAGAAATCCCCAAAGTGGTTCCCTTATGGTGTATCTCTAAGAATGGCCCTCACGGGAAGATGCTTTGAAGTAGTCTACAAGAAATCCATAGGTGTGGTCATGAAGCCCAAAGTTTTTTGAGGAATAAGGACACAAAGGACAATGTAAATACACGTAACACAATCATAGATGGATAGTACTTGTTGTGCAATTTTCGGTGATAGGTGGTACACAACGTAGTTTCTCACAGTTGAGGAGTTATGAGGTCATATAGTTGGAAACCCCAAATATGGGTTACGAAGATACTAGTTGGTTACAAGACAATTAATGAAAGGGTTAAGTGGTTGTAACAAGAAATCCCTAAAGTAAGGAAATAAATTACTTAGAAAAGGTATAAATACCCCTCAAGGAGGTTTTCATAAGTACAATTCACACACATCTCTATTGATTATCTATCTTGTGAATAAATTTTGGTCTATTGGCGAATATGCGGTTGAGTCTGAGTTAACAAGTCTGAGGGTGCAAAGGAAGTTCGAAGGTGAAAGTATCAGAGTTGTAGAAATTGTGAGTAAATCTAGTTTCCGAGGTCCGCGGGTTTCAGGTCAGAAGGGAGCGAATGTACATGGGATGTAGTGGAGAAAAGAACAGATATTTTCAGGTAGTAGTGGAGGAAGTCATAGATCTGTGAAAATCTTGTGAAAGGGTGTTAAGTGATTCTTGTACCATATTGGTTATGCTCAGGTTGGTTTACTCATTTGTCATGTGATACAGTAGAGTGTCTACAGGATCAAAGGTATGTTTTTATGTGTTTTTATCATGGATGACATGGAACATGATTGAGGCATGTCTTGGATGCCCTTTTGGTTTATGGTTGCATATGGTTTAGGTCCATGTTTTGGTGTCATTGATACGTTCTTGAGACATATCCTTGGTATATTGTATATGGTTTCTACGGTTCATTGTTAGAGGCACATATTTGTGATAGTGGCATAATTTGAGGCATATCTTATGGTATATGGTATGATGCATGCTTGAGGTACATTGTGCTACACGGTTTTAATACTTGATGTTGATATGGTCTATATGAGTAGATTTGGTTGATATATCAGTGAAAAGGATAGTGACAGGTTACAGGTTGATGATCGGTTACAGATTGATGTGACAGTGACAAGTTATAGGTTGATAATCAATTACAGATTGATGTGAAAATGAAAGGTTACATGTTGATGATTAGTGTTAATGATGGTGTGTTAGGGTCCTATAATCATAGGTAACTCGTTTCTTTAGCTGCAATTTGGAGTTGCCCCCATGATGAAGACATCTGGCTTGCCGGTCTCTCGGTTGTTTCCTTTTCCCCCTCCATCCAATTCGTCCGATCCTCCATCACCATGTTGCTTCTTTCATCCACCGTTGCACCACTCACTCCCTTTCCCCTTTGTCCCATTGACCACAACTCTCCCACCACTCATCCCTACATGAATAAATACACTTAGGCTAAAAAGATCAATTGGTTAATAAAGTTAAGGTAATTAGACAAATAAGATAGGTTAAAGTCTTGTTAGAAATTAATTAATTAATTAATAATTAATTTAGTTAATGAGTAATAAGGTTAGTGTTTATTAATTTAACATTAATTAGAACAAATACAAATTAAAAAAATTATTAAAAACATATAAAATAAATAAACAATAGATATAAATTAAAAAGAAACATTAATTAAAAATATAAAACAAACAAAACACAAAATACAAATATAAAATGTTAAAACAAAACAAAATAAAACATATTTTAAATAAACTAATAAAA
>ML790122.1:87469-152361 GCA_009831015.1 Picea engelmannii | reverse complement strand
TATTCCATTAGTTGTAATTATACCTCCTAGTATCCTATATATACCAAGGAGACATTTTCATTTGGAATCATCTTGGAATTGTACATTTATGTGGGCATAAGGAGGTTTCCCCCTCGAAGAGGCTTATTATCTGAATTTATCTCCTTTTCAAGGCGTTGAGTAATTATTCTGAGGTTTTTCTATGCTATATTGATATTTGGTTCTTAACAGTAGCTCAACTACAACCTATAGAAGAGTTCAGTGATGGGATATAGTCCATTCGAGTTGATGAATGAAAAACAACACAAAACTCCTCATTTTTTGACATAGGACTATTATGGGATGAATCCATCAACCATGGGTTTCATGAAGAGTTGGTAGGATAAGTTGGAGATAGCTCGCACACACTTGAGTACTGTAGAAAAATCAATGAAGTTGTGGGTAGATCGTAGCAGAAATGACAAAAAATTCTAAGTATGAGAGTTGGTATTGCTCAAGATAAGTAGAGATCAGTTCCCACCACCTAAATGGATGGCTCCATCTCTTGTGCGGAGGTATGAGGGATCGTTCAAATTTATTGAGAATATTAGAAATATCACATACTGATTGGATTTATCGTTCCACATGCGACATATTCACATTGTCTTCCACGTTAGCCAATTGAAGTCATTCCAAAGAGACCTGAATGACCCAAGTTGAGTTGAGCCATTCAGAGCACCAACCATGGTTGCAGACAAGACAAAGTTAGAGGTAGAGAAGATTTTGGTGCATCACATCCTGGTATGGGGCAGAGGTAGAGTGCATGAGTACTCCATCCATTGGAAGGAAAAACCTGATGAAGAGGACAACTAGGAGAGATATGAGTGCTTCTGGAAATATGAGGACATGATTTGGGAGTTTGATAGAGGTCACTACAGATTGCAAGTTGTATGTGTTACCCCCCTAACCTAGGGGTAACTAAGGAGATGATGTATCGAGGCTTGCAAGTACAAGACATGGAGTGTCAAGATATAGATAACCAACTGATCCCACATTGAGAAGACAGAGGCCCTCCTCTACACCACACATCACCATGCATCGTCAGTATAATAACAACATTTTCCACACCAGCCTCGCCCATAAAGGAAAACATGTCTTGCTTCATGAGATAACAAGTCTGGTCTTGTGGTAAGTGTCACTTTAATAATTGTACCTTTTTCCTTATTTCACCTTGGTGGTTGACATGGTTTTCTAGTAAGTGGGTCACCCTTGAGGAAAGGGTTGCTACTGGGGGGTCTCCATGAAGGGTAATCATACCATTCCTGCTCATACGTACCACTTTCCCAACTTCTTCCCCTCTATTTCCTCATCTTTTGGGTTTTTGGATTCATTGACCCCAAGAAGGGCTTGTACCTCATTTCATGGGAAGAAGGGGCTAAAGGCCCAAAAGTGTTCTAGTTGGAAAAAGTCAAAATCCATAACTAATCTTTCTAGATGATCTCCCTAAGGTCTTTAGAGAAATGAAACACTTCTCCATAAAAATGAAGGACCTTTAAAAGAAAAAATAAAAAAATGTCTCGCTTGATGGAGGAATGCATTGCGGTGTCTTTTAAGTTCAAGTGCATATGGCACTCAATGTATTAAAACTTCAAATGGCATTGTGGTGCTCCTTTTCTTTCCTTGCACATAGCATTGAATGTTTGAACCATAAAAAAAATGAAAGGAAAATAAAGGGCTTGGAAAAATGTTACATTGCAAATGAAGGTTGCAACTGTAAATGTGTTGAACCTGCACATAATAGATCTAGCTAGAAAATACTACACACATTTGCAGAGAGAAATTGAGAAAAAAGAAGCAATATAGAAATAATGGAAGAATTCTCATTAACCGTATTTCACACTCAAAGAGTGAATAATTTACAATAGATATAGGATACATGAGTAACTAATGAGACATAGTGGTGGTCTAGATTGATCTGGACATACACCAACAGTTACAAGAGTAAACTACCACCTAGTCTCTCAGGCAGTTATGGGAGTGAACTGCCACCTAGCTGAGTTAACTAGTCAACTAATCTTCAGTTAACTGACTGAACAAAGAGTAGTGAGTTGGTGATGATCCCAATGTTTCATGTTGCAAAACCAATGCAACATCTAAACTCAACTCAACTAGTCAAACTGAAGTGTCAACTGAAAGAGAATATTCTCCAGGTGGAATATTCTCTCCTAAAATATATGAGACTGGATAATGACTAATTATGACTAATAAAAAAGGAATAACCTTAGGAAAAATAAATCCTAGGTGTGTGTGAAGTAACTCCAACATCCCCTGAACATCACTATGGTGAAAATAAAGAATGGGTCCCGACTACGATACCATGTTAAGTACCCAAATACAAAAGATACACTAAACTAAACAAGGAAAGAGGGAAAACCTCATGGGAACAAAACCCCCCCTCAAATTACAATGCATAAAATAAAAAATGATAAGGAACAAAAGGAAGTTGCTAAGCAACCATGTCCTTCACTCCAAGAAGACCTCGCAACTGTGCAAATTTGTGCTCTTTGAAGATTTTTTTTAAGATGTAGATGTTTGCACGGATATGATGAAGTATATGTATCATTGATATTTCCACACATATCCACTTTATATTCTTGTAATGAATAATATCCAAATAATATTTGGATGAAATTTTGAAAACCGTACGGCCGTTTCTGGAAAATGCTAAAATTTTGTTGATTTTGAAACGATCATAACTTCAGTTCCCGGACTCCGTTTTGGACGTTTTTTTTTTTGGAATTGGATATTTTTCCGAGAGGAATTCAAATATCCAATTTGTTTCTGAAAATCTTTCTCAGAAAATATCATAATGGCGTTTGATGTGCGCGGCTCTCTTTTTGTCTCTTAACATGCATGCATGGTGCATGCAAAAGTGTCTGCATGTGACTCCTGAGATGCATGCCATATATCTTCCACATGAATTTCAGAAAATAAATCTGAAATGGAGTAGACATTATCTTCAGTTAATGGAATACAAATTTCTGCAAATACTTTTGTAGAAGACTTTTCATAATAAGAGGCTTGATTTTTTTATGGCTTCTCTTCTAGCTCTATCTATTTGACCTCTTGCATGAAATCTTCATAATATTCTTTATTCCCAAATAGAACCTCCAATCTGGTCCATAATTCATTTGGAGTTGATCCTTGTGATTCTTCATATACTTGATGAACAAGTTCAGGAGAAACAGACATGCCGATACTTCCTATGGCCATATCTTGTCTATTGAGAAAATCATTTTTCTCATCGACAGAATCAGGCTCTACTTCCATTGCCATAGTAATTTGGTATAAGCCTTTGCATCTTAGTAGAAGAATTTTTTTTGGCTTCCATTCCAAATAGTTATGAGGCATGAAAAGTATTTCCGGCGAATAATCCATCTTTTTGTTGTATTGAATATTTTGTACCTACAAAAAATGATTTGGTGTAGATTTTGCTTAGTAGTCCATCGGCTCAGATACCATGTAAGTGTGTTGAACCTACACATAATAGATCTAGCTAGAAAATACTACACACATTTGCAGAGAGAAATTGAGAAAGAAGAAACAAGATAGAAAGAAGGGAAGAATTCTCATTAACTGTATTCCACACATAAAGAGCGAATAATTTACAATAGATATAGGATACATGAGTAACTAATGAGCCATAGTGGTGGTCTAGAGTGATCTAGACACACACCAATAGTTAGAAGAGTAAACTGCCACCTAGTCTAGTCTCTCACGCAGTTACGGGAGTGAACTGTCACCTAGCTGAGTTAACTAGTCAACTAGTCTTCAGTTAACTGACTGAACAAAGAGTAGTGAGTTGGTGATGATCCCAATGTTGCATGGTGACAAAACCAATGCAACATCTAAACTCAACTCAACTAGTCAAACTGAAGTGTCAACTGAGAGAGAATATTCTCCAGGTGGAATATTCTCCCCTAAAATATAGGAGACTGGATAATGACTAATTATGACTAATAAAAAAGGAATAACCTTAGGAAAAATAAGTCCTAGGTGTGTGTGAAGTAACTCCAACACCCCCCCTGAACATCACTATGGTGAAAATAAAGAATAGGTCCCGACTATGAGGCTATGTTAGGTACCCAAATACAAAAGATACACTGAACTAAACAAGGAAAGAGGGAAAACCTCACGGGAACAAACCCCCCCCTCAAATTACAATGCATAAAATAAAAAATGATAAGGAAAAAAAGGCAGTTGCTAAGAAACCATGTCCTTCACTCCAAGAAGACCTCGCAATTGTGCAACTTTGTGCTCTTTGAAGATTTTGTTGAAGATGTAGATTTCTGCACGGATCTGATGAAGTATATGCATCATTAATATTTCCACACATATCCACTTTATCTTCTTGTAATGAATAATATCCAAATAAATTTTGGATGAAATTTTGAAAACCGTGCGGTCGTTTCCAGAAAAATGTTGAAATTGTGTTGATTTTAAAATGATCATAACTTCACTTTCCAGACTCCGTTTCGGACTATGTTTTTTTTGAAATTGGATATTTTCCCAAGAGGAATTAAAATATCCAATTTGTTTATGCAAATATTTTTCAGAAAATATTAGAATGACATCCTATGTGCGGGGCTCTCTTTTTGTCTCCTGACATCCATGCATGGTGCATGCAAAAGTGTCTGCATGTGACTCCTGAGATGCATGCCATATATCTTCCACATGAATTTCAGAAAACAAATTCTAAATTGAGTAGACACCATCTTCAATTATTTGAATACTAATTTCTGCAAAAACGTTTGTAGAAGACTCTTCATAATAAGAGGCTTCTCTTCTGGCTCTTTATGTTCAACCTCCTGCATGAAATCCTCACAATATTATGTATTCCCTAATAGAACCTCCAATTTGGTCCATAATTCATTTGGATTTAATACTTGTGATTCTTCATAGACTTGATGGAAAAGTTTGGGAGAAACAGACATGCTGATACTTCCTATGGCCATATCTTGTCTATTGAGAAAATCATTTTTCTCATCGATAGAATCAGGCTCTACTTCAATTGCCATGGTTATTTGGTATAATACTCTACATCTAAGAAGAAGTATAATATTTGGCTTCCATTCCAAATAGTAATGAGGCGTGAGAAGTATTTCCGACGAATAATCCATCTTTTTGTTGTCTTCAATCTTTTGTACCTACAAAAAATTATTTGGTGTAGATTTTCTTAGCAATTCGTCGGCTCTGATACCATGTAAATGTGTTGAACCTGCATAGAATAGATCTAACTAGAAAATGCTACACACATTTGCAGAGAGAAATTGAGAAAGAAGAAGCAAGATAGAAAAAATGGAAGAATTCTCATTAATCGTATTCCACACTCAAAGAGTGAATAATTTACAATAGATATAGGATACATGAGTAACTGATGAGCCATAGTGGTGGTCTAGATTGATCTGGACACACACCAGTAGTTATAAGAGTAAATTACCACCTAGTATAGTCTCTTAGGCAATTACGGGAGTGAACTGCCACCTAGCTGAGTTAACTAGTTAAAGAGTCTTCAGTTAACTGACTGAACAAAGAGTAGTGAGTTGGTGATGATCTCAATGTTGCATGGTGACAAAACCAATGCAACATCTAAACTCAACTCAACCAGTCAAACTGAAGTGTCAACTGAAAGAGAATATTCTCCAGGTGGAATATTCTCCCCTAAAATATAGGAGACTGGATAATGACTAATTATGACTAATAAAAAATGAATAGCCTTAGGAAAAATAAATCCTAGGTGTGTGTGAAGTAACTCCAACAACAACACACCCTCCACAAAGGCACCCATAGATGAGACAATATGAACCATTGACGTGTCAAGAAACCCATGCCCAAAAGTACTACCCCATTCCAGCTCATACTCACGCATGAATTAGAAAGGATATCCATGGGAATCCCTCTTTGACTTGGGGATTGACCTACCCAATAGGGCACCATGACAACCCTCCCATACTTAAATTTTAAAATTTTTATAAGGTCTTTGAGCATTTATTTAGTTTGAAAAGGAAGGATTTAATGCACATGTTTGGGTGGTTCTTTTATTCAATGTGGCTTACTTGGCATGATACATGTGACTTGTGGACCCTTGGAGGCTGTACTTGTTTTTCTTTGTAGGACCTTGCCCGGTGAAATCTATTCATGGAGGAACTAAGCCACTTGGACCTCCATAGGGGTTTGAAATCCCATTGGTTGGATGTAGTGCGCCACTCATTGGAGGCTTTGGAAGATGAACATTTCACTTGGGAAGGTGACTTTATCACTTGAATGATTCTTGGATCCATGAAGGAAGGATGGTGTCACCCTTATATTCCCAAACATCCCTCTTGGAAGGCATGACATCACATTAATCATGGAACATTTGGCATGTTTGGCACTTTTGGAGATGTTGTGGGCTTGAAGCCCCACTCTATTGCTTGATTTGGGGATGATGTGACACTCTTATAGCTTGACCTCCTATCCTTTGGAGGATTTTCCATCACACATGCCAGCTTGGAGAGGAGTTTTAGGGGCTTATGTCCCATCATTTAGTTATTTTGGTCATTTTGTAGCCTATCTGGGAAAAAAGACAAATCGATTTGGTAATTAAACATTGTAACTTAGGTTTTAGCCTAAATTTATGGATTTAATTATAAAGTGGATAAACTAGAGCTTGGTTTTTCCTCGTATAAATTTGAGGCTAGTCATTTGTCACAAGTTATAACTCATCACTTGGAAAATCATTCTTGGACTAATATTTCAGCCCTCTTGGGCAATTTTCTCTCTTATTTTTGGTCATTATGGATGCTACACTTGTCTATTGGTGGAATAAATGATAACAACTTCTCTTGGATGCTTAGTTTTGGCCAATTGTTGGAATTTATTTGATAATTAAGGGTTTTTCATGCTATCTCTTGGATTAGGTAAGGAATTTCTCCAATCTTGTGTTTTTCTTTTTAATTTCAAGGTTATACAATCAAATCCTAGGAGGAGTATAAGGGCATACACCCTCCATCAAGGAATTTTCTTCTATTGTTATTGAAAGGCCTCAAGGACTGCTATGAGGAGTAAGAGGGTATATACCCTTGTAGTAAGACCTTGCTAGGGTTCATCTTCTCTAGGGAGTAAGAAGGTTTACACCCCTGGAGAAATACCAAACCCTAGTTAACTTGGATTTCTAATCTAGATGATTTGGAGGTTTTGTGTCTTCTTTGGATTTATAAGGGTTTAATTCTCAAAGACACATTTTATTCTCTTTGTTTCCTAGGTTTTTATCTAAGAAAGAGACTCCATTAACCCAATAGATAAGGCACTAATTGCATTGGAGATAGAATATTGTTGCATTGGTAAATGTGAAAGTTAAGAGATTGAATTGTTCAAGGTTGGATTTAAATTCTATGTGCTATTGGATTCTCTTGTCCTCCAAGGGAATCGACTGAGTGATTGTGTTGTTGTAATAAACATTAAGCTACAACCATTATGGATGCAACAAACTTACTCTCTCATACTCTTTTTCCACTTTTCTACTGTTGAAAATTACTTGTAAGATCTGATAATTGTTCTATTGATAATAAGCTATTGATTGGGTGGTTTAATTACTTATTTCAATGGATATAATTTGTTGTTGTAGAAAATGTTTTCTAGAGTCATAGGGATGTTACAAAACTCTGTTGATAACACTCTTTTATAGCCCCTTATTTCCATCAAAGTTTGGGTTTAAACATTGGAATATGGTCTAATAGTTGTAAGCATTATTATCCAATATAATATGTTGACTTTGATGGTCTGATTTGCAACTATTATAAGTTTAATCTTATTGATATATCATTTTTTATTGTTGCAATTCTTGGACAACAAAGTTTCTTGTTGATTCCCCACTTGTCCTGAGGTTTATATCATCATAAATTATCTTGTTTTTCTTTGTCTAAGGAACACAACCTTGGCAACCATTTACCAACTCCAAAGACTCTCTCCTCAAGCCTCAAGTTCATCTTAGACATTGACCTATAAGAGTGTTCTTGTATTTCCTTGCTTCTCCCTTTTCAATCCCTCTAGGGTTACCCGAGAAGCCTCCCTTGTGTTGGACTTGTACATCACTAAAACAAGTGGGATATCTATTAAGGTGATAGTGAAAGGTGTCCCCAATTGTATCACACATTTGTCGCTTGGGTTGGGATTTTCCCAAACTACAAATTGTGTGATAAAAGTACGGAAGTTGTCGGGATGACAAAAAGTTTAGTGGAGGAGGATATAAGTCCTTCTATGACACCCACCGGGCATGCGCGGTCCTTGGGAAGATTTTCCGACAGGATGGACGAAGAGAAGAAGGAGGGAATGATCGGTTGGGAAAAAACTTGTATTATGGGCATGGGTAGAAGCACCTTGGGGAACGATGGTGATGTGTGCAAGCCCAAGGGGGCACACACCCTTCTTCCCTTGCGACGGACGACTACAACTTAGTTTGTGTTTGGGAAAGGAAGGGGAAACTTGGGAGCACACCCAAGGAGTGGACTTGTTTTCCATTGACAACATGGGTGCACAAGAGAGGTTGAACGATCCCATCGACACACCCAAGGAGAGTCACGGTGATCGTCACAAGGAGGAACACAAGGCAAGGGACGTGCACCCAAGTATGGGGCACCATGGTCCAAGAGACATGATGATTGATGGGTTGGGTGCACAAACTTGTTGGGTGTGCCAGGTCCACGGAGGGGCCCGATGATTCGTTTGAGTGTGGGTTTGTGAAGCGGCATGACACACCCAAAAGACATGAAGTTTCACACAAGTGACCCTTGGAGTTCCTATAAAATCACAAGGGCGCACAACCAAAGTCACAAGAATAAAGTAAAGGCAAGATACATGGAGGTATGAGGCTAGGCACATAAGTGGTGCTCACCTCAGGCTAAGGCGAGGAGGAGCACATGGGAAAGTCTTTGTGTGACTCTGGACAATTATGTTGTATGGGGCAAAGTCCTACCCATTTATGTAACTGGGAGAATAGCCCCACCTTTGTAAAACTTTGTTGTTATTTCACAATATAATAAATGAAGTTGGGTATTAGGCACACTTGGTGCCGCCAAAACTATATCTGTGTCTTTTTTGTTTCACATGTTTTTTTTTATATAGAGTAAGGATAATTCTTGGTTTGGTTGAGCCAAGTTGCCAAGTGAAAATTGTCACGATGTGTCCATAAAATGAAAAGATTATACTTGGCCATGATTCATGGGAGTGTAACAATATCCATGTTAAGAGGAGTTGACAAAGTAGGGGCCAACAAGTTTAATGTTTCAGCATTCAACGGGATCGTTGTGGCACTTTTACCACCCATCCATATATATATAGAGAGAGAGAGGGGAATTAGACACCGAACTATCTTACATTTTTCTTTTCAAGTAATTGTACTTGACTCTAATTAGACACCGAACTATCTTAGATTTTTCTTTTCAAGTAATTGTACTTGGCTCTAATTTGGGACATTGATATCCACGGTCAATTCATGCCCATGGGACATAACAAAACTAGAACCAAACACGATTGATGACTATGTTGTAATAGATCCTGATGATGCATGGAATATAGCTTCTGATGATGAGTGGGAGGCAGATTCTAAGGATGTTGAATCAGAGGAGGAAAATTGTTCAAGTTATGGTTCGCTCGACCCAACAACAAGATTCTCAAATTCCACCACATCTTTGCCATGTGAAGAAGCGATTGTCCTCACATACCTTGGAGACCATAGAGAAGATGCACTTATCTCCCGAATCATATAATCTTTGTCTACAACTCATTCATTTTTCTTCCCGTAATGAGGCTACGTTAGTCTCTCAAGTTTCTTCAACAAACAACAAGACTGACTATATATTCACAAAGTATGCAAAGTTGTTCCTGGAATATCGATAGGATAATGGAAGCTTACGACCGAGAAGAAAATGATCATGAGAATATACCGATATAAGACAGTATGGAATCATAATCGACCCACATTCCACTGCAAGCTCGACAAACAATCATTCTTCACGTTCCATTAGATTCAAAATTATAGTCATAATAAAATAGAGTCTCTGTAGATTGTTGTAGTATATTTCGTTTCTTAAAAACATAAGTTTAACAATAGATGCATTGTTGTAGAAAAAATTTACTCGTTATCATTCCTTTCATGTTTAAGTAACATACTGTTAAACAACTGTCAATTTGACATTTCAAATCGTGATAAAAAAAATAAATGAAAAATAGTAATTGGAAAGCTAACAAAATTCTTCACAACTTTTGTTTTTACTGTAAAGTGAAATTCTAAATAAAAAAAATACTTTTGTATGCTAGAAGTTGAAGAAATTGTGTAAACACAGTTTTTTTTTTCTCATAAAACAAGCAAAAGTGTAACCCAACTTCATGATTTTACCCTGGAACTAGACAGAGAGAAGAAAGTCCATGATTGAAGAGATAAAACACAGAACTATCACTGCTCACATGTTGAAGATGCCAAACTTTGAGCAATCATTTGAAGGGAAGATGGATAAATCAAAATTTTCCATTGGATGGATTTTAACGCAAGACATACATATGGTTTCCTTTGAGATAATAAAGCTCCAAGATTGTAAATAAAGATACCATGTTCATGAGAAGGAGATGCAAATAGTTGTACGTTGTTTGTAGACTTGGAGACACTACTTGTTGGGCGAGTCATTTTTCGTGAAGACATACAATGTTGCGACGAGTTACTTCACGATGCAGCTAAAGTTTTCACCCAAGCAGGAAAGGTGGAAAGTGTTGGAATACAAATAGGGGGTGAATCGATATGAGAACTTTATTATCACTTTTAACCACACTATGTAATCATTAATTTCATCAGAAATATATCATCAATATATCAAGAGAAATATAAATTAAAAGAGCATAATAGACATCCACATAAACATAGTAGGCCAACATTTACGTGGAAAACCAAATGGGAGAAAGCCACAAAATTCTTTTCTTATATATCAAAATAATATATTCTTTGGAAGCACCAACTTCCCAATTCTCTAGCTACAACTGGAAGGAGGCTACGTCCCCTTATTTAGAGGATTCAACCTGAAGGAAGATACAACTCCCTGAATTATTTGGATCCAACAAGAAGGAGGATACAACCCCCTAATTCCCAAGCTCCAACCTAAAGGAAGCTCCAAATCCCTATGTTCTCTAGCACCAACCAGAAGGAGGCTACGACCCCCATTCATTGCCCTGTCATGATGCCCTGAAATATAAATGTAGACCAAAGTGTCACTACCATTGATAATGTTAATGCGTCTGATAATCAGCCTATAATCAACCTGTCATCCAATATGTCACTGTCACATCAACCTGTAACTGATTGTTAAGAACCAAATATCAAAATAGCATAAAAAGGCTTAGAATAAGTACTCAACTCCTTGACAAAGAGACAATTTTAGATAATAATCCTCTTCGAGGGGGAAAACTCCTTATACACCACATAAATTTACAAATACAAGATGATTCCAAATGAAAAGGTCTCCTTGGTATATATAGGAGACTAGGAGGTAGAATTAGAACTAACGGACCCAAGCCAACATAAATAAAATAACAATACTAATATAATATGCCCCAATTAACGGGTAATGTTCCATTATTTAGGGCTTAACATGCCCCTCTCCTTCAGACAAGTGTTGTCCACAATGCTTGAGTATTTATGGATGCTTCTTTATAAAATACTCATCTTACCAAGTGGAATCTTCAGCAGGTAGTTTCCTCCACTTAATGAGATACTCTGAAATGGATATATTCCTCAGCTGGTGAATTATTGTGTCAGTGATAGCTTCAGGCTCCAATATGTTTTTTCCTTCCTCGTCAAGTTCTGGAATTATAGTTTGAAATGAGATCTTGTCACCTATAACATTTTTTAATCATGAAACATGGAAAATGGGGTGTACTCGTGAAGATGCAGGAAACTCCAATTTGTATGTCATAGTACCAATATTTTGCAACACCTTATAAGTGAAGATTTTCTAAGGTCCTAACAAGATTTCATCTAGGTATGTCTTTGACCTCAATATGGATCTAAGTTTCAACTCTCAAACAATGTTTTGTTGTTGTTTTATAACAAGAAAATGTTCAATAACTTTGGTGTTGTTTTGTTACGGTTACATATCCTTTTAAGGTGCTCTAGCATGTAGTTTTAGTGACAAACAGGTTATAACATGCATACCATAAATATGTAACACAACTCTTAGATATTTACAATTGAAATAGTGTTGTTCTAAACTCTATCATACATGAAATGGACACAATGGTTTTTGGTCAACATGACCCTGGACAAAACCCCCCCGGGGAAAACCTATTTGGAATATAAGTGTATTTATGTGATGTAAATAATGTGGAATACAACAAGTACATGAAACAAATGAACCTAATACAATGGAAACTTCTCTCAAGCTTCTATACAAGTCCAGGAAGAAATATGCACCCAAGCATGGTGCACCCTCCTCAAATGTTTCTAAATTCCACTGAATTGAAGCGCCCTTGCTCCCTGAAGCTCTGGTAAAGAAATCCTTGCACAAAAATATGAATATGTGTGCTACCTCTCCAACAAAATTGTCCTCAAAGAAATATGACAACTTCAAGACCTCACTTCTATAAGTGCGCCCTCCTCCTATAATGCACCCTCCTCCAAGCAAGAACAACCACCACAATATAAATAGGGTATAATCCTCCATGAGTCCTCCATGAAAAAAGGCACCCAAGATCTCCTCAACCATAGCCTCCATCCTCATCTTGATTCTCTCTCTCAAAATCTCCAAGTGAACTTAAGAGTGAATTGGCCTCTCTTGGCCCTATGTGCCCCTCGTGAAATTCCATAAGAAAACCTAAAATATGGATGGATGAGATCATCCCATCCAATATATAATCAAAGGTTGAGATCATCCCACAATAATCTCACTCACAAACCCACTTTGGTTTAAGTTCCCTAAGTTCACTTTATGTCTCCCAATTCACCCACAAAGTGAATTAATAATCATTTTAGGCTAAAATGACCAAATTTCACTTTTGACTTAAATATCTTAAGTCAAAGTGAAATTAGACATAAAGTACAAGGTACATAGTACCAAATTATTTCCCACTTATGGTTAGAGACTCCAAACCACAATGGGGCCACTTCCCAAGGTACACAAATCTCAACAATAAGGGCCATAGTACTTTGGTGATAATTTATTATCCTTCTTAGCTTTCTTGAGGGGCATCTGTTTGTATGGTTGTAGTCTTAAAAATGCCCAATCCCCTACTTTAAAACTTCTTTCACTACAATGTTGATCCGCTTGTTGTTTCATGCGATTCTGTGCCATGGTTAGGTTTTCCTTTAAGATTTGGAGAACTTGTTGTTGATGTTTGATGTGATCTTCCACATCTTGAACCTTAGATTTTTCTTTTAGAGAAGTGATGGAAGGTGGGTGATATCCATAGAGTGCCATAAATGGTGTCATTTTTTTTGCAGTATGAAAGGAAGTGTTATACCACGATTTTTCCAAGGCTAACCACTTGAACCATTGTGTTTGTTTATCAAAGACAAAGAAAAGAAGGTAGCCTTCCAATTTTTTTTTCACTATCTTGGTTTGTCCATCATATTGAGGATGATAAGATGAGTTATGATCCAATTGAGTACCCAAACAAGAAAATAATTATGTCCAAAAATGTACATTGAAGATGGGATCTCTGTCACTTACAATAATATTTGGGCTTCCATGTAGCTTTTGAACTGTCTCCATGAATGTGGTGGAAATTGTACTGTCTTTGAAAGGATGAGAGAGTGAAAAAAATTGTGCGTACTTGGTCAGTCTATCAACAATCACCATGATGACACTCTTTCCTTCAGACTTATGTAACCCTATGATGAAATCCATGGAAACCTCCTCCCAACGTTGACTTGGGATGACTAATGGTTGTAAAAGAGTTGGGGTCTTAATTGTTTCCACCTTTTTTTGTTGGAAAAAAACATTCTTCCACAAACCTTTGAACATCATTTTTAAGGCCATCCCAAAAAAATTCATTGTTGACACTATGGTAGGTTTTCAAAAATCATGAGTGCCCTCCTACCAGAGAGGTTTTCAATTCCAATAGTACCTTTTATTTGACTTGGGAGTTCTTACATAAATATAAGAGATATTTGTACCATAGTGAATCATTTTTCCATGTAAATGTATCGGATGCACTACAATCCTACCAAAAGATTTGAATCAGAGTCCACACGTTTTTTTCATTCTTCCATTCATCCCTTTCTTTTATTATCCAATCAGGTTGGATGATCGAGATAACATCGAGAAAGGCCTCAACATCTTCATCCATTCTTGAGAGTTAATTACCCACAACAATTTTCTTCCCTTTTTGTAGATGATTTCAAAATCATAACCCAACATCTTGGTCACCCATTTTTGTTGTTCTTTTGAAGATAGTCTTTATTCCAAGAATTATTTAAGACTATAATAATATTTTTGACCTTGAAGTACCTACCTATTATGTAAGGGCGCCATTTATTCAATGCATGTAGTATTTCCATCATTTCTTTCTCATAAATGGGTTTGTGTAAGTCCTTTCCCTTGAGTGTCTGAATTTCAAAAGAAAGGGCCCTTCCTTCTTGCATTATAACAACACCAATGTCATTTCGTGAGGCATCACATTCCACAATAAATGTTTTTGTGAAGTCTGGTGTGATCAAGACATGAGCTTTCCACATCATCTCTTTAAGTTGTTCAAAATCTTGAGTTGCCTCTGGAGTACATGAAAATGCATCCTTCTTAGTTAATGTCGTTAAAGTTGTTTCTATTGTTCCATAGTTCCAAACAAACTTGTGGTAGTAACCTGTCAAACCCAAAAATCCTCTAATATTCTTCAATGTTTTGGGAATCGTCCAGTCCATCACGGCCTTAATCTTGTTAGGGTCAACCTTGACACCTTCATGAGATACAATATGACCCAAATACTCTACCGCATTCACCCCAAAGAAAAATTTGGATGGTTTGGCATATAGTTGTTGCTTCTTTAGTAGTTGTATCACCTTGTCAACATGTCGAACGTGATCCTCCCAAGACTTGCTATAGATTAGTATATCATCAAAAAATACTAACACAAATTTTCGAAGGAAGGGCTTGAAAATGGAATTCATCAAAACTTGGAATGTGGAAGGTGCATTCGTAAGGTGAAAAGGCATGACCAAAAATTTATAATGGCCTTCATGAGTTCAGAATGTTTCTTTTGGGATATATGCTTCCTTCATTCTAATCTGATGATACCCTGAACAAAGATCCAACTTTGTGAAGTATATTTATCCATGTAGTTCATCTAACAATTCATCAATGACGTGAATGAGAAACTTATATTTAATTGTGATCTCGTTGAGCTCTCTATAATATGGATACATACCTCATGATCCCTCTTTCTTTAGTACCTTTACCATCGGTGCAGAGTAAGAACTTTGGCTAGGTCTAATAATTCCATCCTCTAACATTTCTTCAACCAAACGCTCAATTTCACTCTTTTGGGAATAAGGGTATCTGTAAGGCATGATGTTAGGAGGAACACTCCCAGGAATTAGGTGAATAGCATGATCATGATTTCAAGTGGGTTGAATACCTTTGTGAATATCTTCAAATACTTTGGAATGATTATCAATGATCCCTTGGAGATCTAGGGGAATAGATGGCTTAGATGTTTGAACATCTAGTGATCATAGTTGTACAATTACACCATGATGCCCCTTTTTCAATACTTTTTTCATTCCATTAGAGATTCTCACCTTATCGGGTTTTCCTATGATACCCCTTAACTCAATTTCCTTTCCTTCCAATGAAAATTTCATGAAAAGTTCTTGAAAATTAAAAGTCATTGTTCCCAATGATTGTAACCATTGGACTCCTAGTACGACATCAACACCACCCATGGGTATAACAATCATTGGACTATTCATTACATATTCCCCCATAGTAATATTGATCTTATGGCATTTTCCAGAGAAATTGATAGTTCCTCCATTTGAAATCARTACTTGAAACTCTGGTGATGGATATATAAATAAATTGAGAKCTTTGGATAATTTATAGTGAATAAAATTATGAGTACTACCAGAATCAATTAGGACTATAACCTTTTTCTTTTTGATGTATCCTTCAATCTTGAGGRTTTGAGGAGTGCTAATTCCAACCAATGTATTACATGATATCGTGGGAGTCAACTCTTCAGAAGAAATCTCTTCTACATTTTCATCTTGAGATGGTTCTTATTCTTGTTCTTGTTCTTCTTCCTCTTCACAATCTCTGTAGAATAATTTATTGTCACCTCACTTATGTCCCTTAATGTACYCGCTGTCAGAATTAAATCATAAAACTTTTTATTTTCTTTCCTCCAATTGTTTAGGTGTCACCCTTGTACGTTGAGGTGTTTTAGAAGAATGGACAATATTCTATTGATAGATGTTAAGAGTGGTCCTTCAAGTAGCCATAGCCATATTTTTACTTTCAACATTTCTTGCCACTTTGAACACATTCTCCAATGATTTGGGTTCCCAAAGGAAAACCTCATGTTGAATGTTATCCTTTAAAGTTCCTATGAATACATCAATCAGATGCTCATATGGAATATTTGTTACCCTTATATTCAATCTTTGGAAGTTCTCAATGTGCTCCACAACTGAACCCTTTTGCTTGAGATTTATCAATTAACTAAAGAAGGTATTTCTCCTTGTATCCTCATAGTGCCTATCATTTCTTCCGTGAAAATTATCCAAGTAACAAGTGATTTGTGAGAACAAAGCCATCGATACCACAAAAATTGATTGGGTTATAAATATAAATAAGCAATTCTTACCTTTTGTGTGTGTGACACATTAGGTAGATCAAAGAACTGCTCCATCTAAAGTATCCATGTGAGTGGATCCTTGCCATCAAACTTCCTCATATCAATCTTAGGAAAGTGGTTGGTCTTCAACCCAAAGTTGGAGTTTCTCCATTCTTGATTCATCTTCCTTGTGTCCTCATCATGAATTTCATGGGATACATTTTCACTTTTAAGTGGCCTCTCTATTAGGAAAATTTTCAATCCTTCCATGATCTCCCCTTTTAAACCATCCATCTTAGTATCCATTGTTTCCTACAACTTAGCTTCAGTTGAATCCATCATACCTTGTATTTTATCTTTTGTTATTTTCTTCTTTTGTAAATCATTTATGTCCCTGCATATTTCTTCACCTTCATCAAGAGTCCAAGAAGGACTGTCTGAAGGATTATTTGGTGTATAATTTCCCTTTTTTGGTGGCATGTTGGCCAAGTATCACTTTTAAACCTTTATTTCAAGGTGGTTCTACTAAATGATCTTTCTTCTTTTGTATCTCCAAAATTGCATCCCTTATGTGTTTGAAAATTTTGTTTTGTAGTTCTCTTATAAATCTTCTCTGCAATGCCACAGGTCTGATCAAAATTGGATGTGCCAAGTGGAATTTATGGTAAATTCCCCACACATTGATGATTTTTGGCCTTTCTAGGAGAGCGTACTTGTAAAGCATGAAAAAAGAACAATTTCTGATATTTGATTATGAAACTTGCACCAAAAATACTACAAACTGTCCACTATTCAATGCAACTGATCTCACTTAATTTGGATACTCACTAAAGAATATATCACTATTTTACCTGAAACACCTGTTTGAGACTAGTTAATATGAATAGTTAGCTACCCTATCTTACAAAGGGTGTATCTACAAAAGTAGGATGACCCAGAAGATGAAATTTTTATCACATCTACCTTGATAATTTATATGAATAGCCTCTAATTTTTAGGGTCTGAAATGTCACATAAAAAATTTTATATTGAAAATTACGCGATGGCTCAATTCAGGATGATTCGAGAACCTTATCTTACACATGATATATCTCTGAAAGTATAAGGCCCCAGAAGATGAAATTGGAACCCCAGGTACCTTTATCCATCTAATAAATATCTTCCAAGGATTTCCTTCTGAAACAACGTAGAAAAAAAGTTATAGAAAAACTTCCAAAGTGTCTCAAATGCAGCAACAAAACCCCAATACCTTGAGCTTTGATACCAAATGTTAAGAACCAAATATCAAAATAGCATAAAAAATCTCAGAATAAGTACTCAATGCCTTGAAAAAGAGAGAATTTCAAATAATAAGCCTCTTCGAGGGGGAAACCTCCTTATACACCACATAAATTTACAAATACAAGATGATTCCAAATGAAAATGTCTCCTTGGTATATATAAGAGACTAGGAGGTACAATTAAAACTAATAGACCCAAGCCAACATAAATAAAATAAAAATACTAATGTAATATGCCCCAATTAAGGGGTAGTGTGGCACTATTTAAGGATTAACACTAATCATAAACCTGTAACCTGTCATTTTCACATCAATCTGTAATTGATCATCAACCTGTAAATTATCACTGTCACATCAACCTGTAACTGATCATCAACCTGCAACCTATCACTCTCCTTGTCAATGATATATCAACCAAATCTACTCATATAGACCATATCAATATCAAGTATCCAAACCATGTATCACAATGTACCTCAAGCATGCATCATACCATATACCATAAGACATATCTCAAGCATATGCCATATCATCCATGATAAACAAACATAAAAACATACCTCTGATCCTGCAGACACTCTACTGTATTAGATGAAAAATGAGTAAACCAACCTCGACATCAACAATCTGATATAAGCATCACTTAACACCCTTTCACAATATTTTCATAGATCCATGACTTCCTCCACTAAAACCCGCAGATATATGCGCTTTTCTCCACTGCATCCCACATACATTTTCTCTCTTCTGACCTGTAACCCGCAGATACCTCAGAAACTACGGTTACTCACAATTTCCGCAACTCTGATACTTTTACCTCTGACCTTCCTTTGCACCCTTAGACTTGATACCTCAAACTCAACCTCAGACTCTCCAATAGACCAATTTTTTTTCACAAGATAGATAATCAATAAATATGTCTGTGAATTGTACTTATGAAAACCTCCTTGAGGGGTATTTATACTTTTTCTAAGTAATGTCTTTCCTTACTTTAGGGATTTCTTGTTACAACCACTTAACACATTCATTAATTGTCTTGTAACCAACTAGTAGCTCTGTAACCCATCTTTGGGGTTTCCAACTATATGACCTCATAACTCCTCAATCGTGAGGAACCACGTGGTGTACCACTTATCACTGGAAACACCACAACAAGTACTATCCATCTATGACCGTGTTACATGTATTTACACTGTCCTTCATGTCCTTATTCCTCAAACAATTTCAGGATTCATGACCACACCTATGGGTTTATTGTAGACTTCTTCAAAGCGTCTTCCTGTGAGGGACATTCTTAGAGTTACGCCATAAGGGGAGCACTTTGGAGATTTCTCCAAATACACCCATCACATCTGTTGACATCAATGAAAACCAACTTTCCAACAACAAGAATTCCTTGTAGAATTGGACATGACCATTGAGTATACGTTGGGAAGACTAAACGTTGTCATGGATTCCTTGAGTAGAAAGGCATAACTCACAGTCCTAGAGGAGGAAAATTTTCCTACATCAGGAGGAAGTCAGATTCATGTTTCAGAGGAGTTTCATGAAAATATCAAGGAAGGGTTAGAGCATGATCACACAGTGAAGAACATCATGAAGCAGGTGAAGGAGGGAAAAACACGAAATTTTTGGCTATGTGATAGACTGTTGTACTTTTGGGAGTGAATCTATGTCCCTAAGTCATCCAACCTTAGGAGAAAAATCATGAAGGAATTCCATGACTCGCCCTGTGCTAGCCACCCAGGACAGTCGATAATGATGGCGTTGTTGGAGAGAAGATACTTTTGGGAGCGAATGAAGAAGGATGTGGAGGAGTATGTTCACACTTGCCTTATATTTCAGTGGGATAATATAGATACCAAAATGAGAGTAGGGTTGTTGCAACCTTTACCGATTCCATAGAGACCATGGACAAGTGTCTTGATGGACTTCATAACACAACTTCCAATGGTGCACGGATACAACAAGATTTTGGTCATGATGGATTGATTCTCCAAGTATGATGTCTTCGTTGTGACAAAGATTCCTTGTAGTATGGAAGAAGTTTCAAAGTTGTTTTTCAAGCACAAAGTGAAGTATTGGGGTCTTCCTCTAAACATTGTGTCGGATAGGTATGCAAGGTTCATGTTGGACAACATTGTTCAATCTTGTGGGGATGAAGTTGTTGAAGATTTCAACCTACCATCGGTAGAAAAATGGGTAGAATGAATGAATCAACGTGCTTCTAGAGGATTACTTGTGGCACTATGTATAGGAAAATTAGATGAATTGGCCGGACTTGTTAGATGTTTCCCAGTTCAAATACAACTTGCAGAAGAGTTCAGTGATGGGCTACAGTCCATTTGAGTTGACAAATGGAAAACAATTCACAACTCCTCATTTTTTGACATAGGGCTATTATGGGATGAATCCATCAGCCATGGGTTTCATGAAGAACTGGTAGGATCAGTTAGATATAGCTTAGGCACACTTGCGTAACATAGAAAACCAAATGAAGTAGTGGGTAGATCGCAAAAAACATGACACAAAATTCCAAGTAGGAGAGTTGGTCTTGCTCAGGCTAATTTCCCACCACCTAAATGGATGGCTCCATCTCTTGTGTGAAGGTATGAGGGATCATTCAAAGTTCTTGAGAAGATTGGAAAAATCACATATCGATTGGATTTATCGTTCCACATGTGACACATTCACATTGTCTTCCACGTTAGCCAATAGAAGTCATGTCAAATATACCTGGAAGACCCAAGTTGAGTTGAGTCATCCGGAGCACCGACCATGGTTGCAGATAAGCCAAAGTTGGAGGTAGAGAAGATTTTGGTGCATCACATCTTTGGATCGGGCAGAGGTAGAGTGCATGAGTACCTCGTCCATTGGAAGGACAAACCTGACAAATAGGACAGTTGGGAGAGATATGAGTCCTTGTGGAAATATTAGGACATGATTCGAGAGTTTGACAGAGGTCGCTACAGATCGCAAGTTGTACGTGTTACCCCCCCAACCTAGAGGTAACTAAGGAGATGATATCTCAAGGCCTCCAGATAGAATACATGGAGTCTCAAGATATAGATGACCAACTAAGCTCACATTGAGAAGACAAAGGACCTCCTCTACACCACACATAACCATGCATCGTCAGTAGAATAACAACATTTTCCACACCAGCCTGACCCAGAAAGGAAAACATGTCTTGCTTCATGAGGTAACAATTCTAGTCTCGTGGTAAGTGTCACTTTAATAATTTAATCATTTGAGCATGTTGCAAAGGGTCCTTTCTTTATTATAGAATGTTTTCATGGAAATTGTACCTTTTTCCTTATTTCACCTTGGTGGTTGACATGGTTTTCTACTAAGCAAGTCACCCTCAGGGAAAGGGTTGCTACTCGGGGGTCTCCATGAAGGGTCATCATACCATTCCTACTCATACTTACCACTTTCCACATCTCTTCCCCTCTATTTCCTCATCTTTTGGGTTTTTTGGATTCATTGACCCCAAGAAGGGCTTGTACCTCATTTCATGGGAAGAAGGGGCTAAAGGACAAAAGTGTTGTAGCTGGAAAAATTCAAAATCCATAACTAATGTTTCTAGATGATCTCCATAAGGTCCTCAGAGAAATGAAACGCTTCTCCATAAATTCAAAGACCTTTAAAAGAAAAAATGATAAAAATGTATGGCTTGATGAGGGAATGCATTGTAGTGTCTTTTAAGTTAAAGTGCATATGGCGCTAAATGTATTCTAACTTCAAGTGGCATTGTGATGCTCCTTTTATTTCCTTGCACATAGCATTGAATGTTCGGACCATAAAAAATGAAATGAAAATAAAGGGCTTGGAAAAATGTTGCATTGCAAACAAAGGTCGCAACACACCCTCTACAGAGGCACCCATAGATGAGACAATATGAACCCTTGATATGTCATAAACCCCATACCCAAAAGTACTACCCATTCTACCTCATACTCACTAAATGACTTAGAAAGGATATTCATGGGAATCACTCCTTGACTTGGGGATTGACCTACCCAATAGGGCACCATGACAAATCTCCCATACTTAAATTTTAAAAAAATTATAAGGTCTTTGAGCATTTATTTAGTTTGAAAAGGAAGGATTTAATGCACATGTTTGGGTGGTTCTCTTATTAAATGTGTCTTACTTGGCATGCTACATGTGACTTGTGGACCCTTGGAGGGTGTAATTGTTTTTCTTTGCAGGACCTTGCCCAATGAAAGCTATTCAAGGAGGAACTAAGCCACTTGGACCTCCATAGGGGCTTGAAATCCCATTGGTTGGATGTAGCGCCCCACTCATTGGAGGGTTTGGAAGTTGAACATTGCACTTGGGAAGGTGAATTTAGCACTTGAATTATGCTTGGAGCCATGAAGGAAGGATGGTGTCAGCCATCTATGCCCAAACGTCCCTCTTGGAAGGCATGACGTCACATTAATCATGGAACATTTGGAATGTTCGACACTTTTTGAGATGTTGTGGGCTTGAAGCCCCACTCTATTGCTTGATTTGGGGATGATGTGACACTCTTCTAGCTTGATGTCCGATTCTTTGGAGGATTTTCCATCACACATGCCACCTTGGAGAGGAGTTTTAGGGGCTTATGTCCCATCATTTAGTTATTTTTTGTCAGTTTGTATCCTGTATGGGCAAAAAGACAAATCGATTTGGTAAATAAACATTGCAACTTAGGTTTTAGCCTAAATTTATGGATTTAATTGTAAAGTGGATAAACTAGGGCTTGGTTTTTCCTCGTATAAATATGAGGCAAGTCATTTGTCACAAATTATAACTCATCACTTGGAAAATCATTCTTGGAATAAAATTTCAGCCCTCTTGGGAAATTTTCTCTCTTGTTTTTGGTCATTATGGATGCTACACTTGTCTATTGGTGGAATAAATGATAGCAACTTCTCTTGGATGATTCTTTTTGGCCAATTGTTGGAATTTATTTGATAATTAAGGTTTTTGCATGCTATCTCTTGGATTAGGTAAGGAATTTCTCCAATCTTGTGTTTTTCTTTTTAATTTCAAGGTTATACAATCAAATCCTAGGAGTATAATGGCACACACCCCCCATTGAGGAATTTTCTTCTATTGTTATTGAAAGGCCTCAAGGATTGATACGAGGAGTAAGAGGCTCTACACCCTTGTACAAAGAAGGATTTTATTCTCTTTGTTTCTTAGGTTGTTTCTAAGAAAGAGACTCCATTAACCCAATAGATAAGGCACTACTTGCATTGGAGATTGAATATTGTTGCATTGGTAAATGTGAAATTTAAGAGATTGAATTGTTCAAAGTTGGATTTAAATTCTATGTGCTATTGGATTCTCTTGTCCTCCAAGGGCATCTTTATTGGATGAGTGATTGTGTTGTTGTAATAAACATTAAGCTACAACCATTATGGATGCAACAAACTTACTCTCTCATACTCTTTTTCCACTTTTCTACCGTTGAAAATTACTTGTAAGCTATGATAATTGTTCTATTGATAATAAGATATTGATTGGGTGGTTTACTTACTGATTTCAGTGGATAGAATTTGTTGTTGTAGCAAAATTTTGCTATAGTCACAGGGATGTTACAAAACTCTATTGATAACACTCTTTTATAGCCCCTTATTGCCATCAAATTTTGGATTTAAACATTGGAATATTGTCTAATAGTTGTAAGCATTGTTATCTATATGCTGACTTTGATGGTCTAATTTACAACAAATATAAGTTTAATCTTATTGATATATCATTGTTTACTGCTGCAATTTTTGGACAACAAAGTTTCTTATATTATCATAAATTGTTTTGTTTTGCTTTGTCTAAGGAACACAACCTTGGAAACCATTTACCAACTCCAAAGAATCTCTCCTCAAGCCTCAAGTTCATCTTAGACCTTGACCTATAGGAGTGTTCTCCTAGCTCCTTACTTCTCCCTTTTCAATCCCTAAGGTGAAAGTGATAGGTGTCCCTAGTTGTATCACACATTTGTCACTTGGGTTGGGCTTTTCCAAAACTACAAACTGTGCAATAATAGTACATAATTTGTCGGGATGACAACAAGTTTAGTGGAGGAGGATATAAGGCCTTCTGTGACACCCACCGGGTGTGAGAGGTCCTTGGGAATGAAGAGCACAAGGATGGAATGATCAGTTGGGAAAGAACTTGTATTATGGGCATGGGCACGAGAACCTTGGGGCACGATGGTGACGTGCAAGCCCAAGGGGGCACACACCCTTCTTCCCTTGCGACAGATGACGAAGAATTAGGTTGTGTTTGGGAAAGGGAGGGGAAACTTGAGATCACACCCAAGGAGTGGACTTGTATGCCATTGGAAACATGGGTGCACCAGAGAGGTTGAACGATCCCATCGACACACCCACGGAGAGTCACGACGATAGGCACAAGGAAGAACACAAGGCAAGGGACGTGCGCCCAAGGATGGGGCACCCTGGTTGCACAGACTTGTTGGGTGCGCCAGATCCACTAAGGGGTGCGGTGATTCGTTTGAGTGTGGGTTGCGCTAGGCACACACCCTTCTTCCCTTGCGACAGATGACGGAGAATTAGGTTGTGTTTGGGAAAGGGAGGGGAAACTTGAGATCACACCCAAGGAGTGGACTTGTCTGCCATTGGCAACATGGGTGCACCAGAGAGGTTGAACGATCCCATCAACACACCCACGGAGAGTCACGACGATAGGCACAAAGAAGAACACAAGGCAAGGGATGTGAGCCCAAGGATGGGGCACCCTGGTCCACCATAGTTGATGGGTGCACATACTTGTTGGGTGTGCCAGATCCACTAAGGGGTGCGATGATTCATTTGCGTGTGGGTTCAAGACACACCCAAAATACATGAAGTTTAGCACAAGTGACCCTTTGAGTTCCTATAAAATCACAAGGGCGCACAACCAAAGTCACAAGAATAAAGTAAAGGCAAGAGACATGGAGATATGTCGTTGGGCACATAAGTGGGGCTCACCTCTGGCTAAGGCAAGGAGGAGAACACGGGAAAGTCTTAGTATGACAAATCCACAAGTCTGGAAAATTATGTTGTATGGGGCAGAGTCATGAGACTCTTCCCATCTATGTAACTCGAACAGTAGCGCCCTCTTTGTAAAGATTTATTGTTATTTCACAATATAATAAATGAAGTTCAGTATTAGGCACACTTTGTGCTGCCCTCACTATATCTGTTTTGTTTCGCATGATTTTTGTTGTATAGAGTAAGGATCATTCTTGTGTTTGGTTGAGCCAAGCTGCCTGAAAATCGTCACGATGTGTCCATAAAATGGCAAGATTAGACTTGGCCATGACTGATGGGAGCTTAACAATATCCATGTTAAGAGGAGTTGACAAAGTAAGGGCCAAGTTTAAGGTGTCGGCGTTCAAGGGATCATTGTGAAACCTTTACCACCCGTCCCATATATATATAGAGAGAGAGGGGAATTAGACACCGAACTATCTTACATTTTTCTTTTCAAGTAATTGTACGTTAGAGGCTCTAATTTGGGACGTTGATATCCACGGTCAAGTCGTGCCCACGGGACATAACAGAACCAGAACCAGACATGGATGATGACTACGTTATAATAACAGAACCAGAACCAGACATGGATGATGACTACGATATAATAACAGAACCAAAATCTGGTACCAAGGCAAGCGACATAACAGAACCAGAACCAGACATGGCTGATGACTACGTTGTAATAGATCCTGATGATGCATGGAAGATAGCTTCTGATTATGAGTGGGAGGCAGATTATAAGGATGATGAATCAGAGGATGAATATGTTCAAGTTATGGTTCGTTCGACCCAACAACAAGATTCTCAACTTCCACCACATCTTCGCCATGTGAAGAAGCAATTGTCCTCGCATACCCTGGAGACCATAGAGAAGATGCTCTTATCTCCCGAATCATATAATCTCTGTCTACAGCTCATTCATTTTTCTTCCCGTAACGAGGCTACGTTAGTCTCTCCAGTTACTTCAACAAACAGCAAGACTGACGATTTATTCACAGAGTATGCAAAGCTGTACAGACGTTGGGAGAAGAGTGAGGAAGCCTGGAAGATAGATAGGATAATGGAAGCTTACGAAGGGGAAGTAATCGATGATGAATTAGAGGAGGAATATGTTCAAGTTATGGTTCGTTCGATCCAACAACAAGATTCTCAACTTCCACCACATCTTCGCCATGTGAAGAAGCGATTGTCCTCGCATACCCTGGAGACCATAGAGAAGATGCACTTATCTCCCGAATCATATAATCTCTGTCTACAGCTCATTTATTTTTCTTCCCGTAACGAGGCTACGTTAGTCTCTCCAGTTTCTTCAACAAACAGCAAGACTGACGATATATACACAGAGTATGCAAAGTTGTACAGACGTTCCGACGATATATTCACAGAGTATGCAAAGTTGTACAGACGTTGGGACAAGAGTGAGGAAGCCTGGAAGATCGATAGGATAATGGAAGCTTACGAAGGGGAAGTAATCGATCATGCGAATAAACCGATAGAACATAGTATGGAATCAGAATCGACCCACATGCACAACCCTAATTCCACTGCAACCTCGGCAAACGATCATTCTTCACGTTCCCTGCCTTAATGAATTTTTGTGTGAACATATAATAAAAAGCTCCACTGTTGATTTGGTCTGTGAGCTTCTTAATTTATGCTTAGTACATAGTCCGTGTAATATTTTAACATAACTTTGACGGGATGCATTTTCTGAAAATTTTTAACATTCTGGGTTTGGAAGGTTTTGTGATTATGTCGCTGATTCTTGATATTCATTTTGTATCTTTTCATAAATCCATACTTTTGTAGATTTTTTTAACTATTTAATATAAATAATCATCTTCTAATCGTTTTAATTTCTCAAATGACTTCTCCCCTGTTGTTTTATATAGTTTTGCTATTCTCTCCCTTCAAAAAGACAAAACCCTTCTCTTTTCCATTGATCTTATAGTCTTTACTCCGCTGTAATTTTATAGTTTGACTATTCTATTCATCTCTTTTTGGAAAAAAAACTCTCTTTTGGAGTGTGATGTGAATACGGCATCAAACCTTCAGTGAGATAGAATCCACTTAATGATCTGACCCGCATTCTTTACGGTATAAAGTCTCCAAACAAGACTTTTATAAAATATCAATTTTTCAAATAATTATATCTGAAAGCTGAATACCCAGTACTTGATCAATTATTCCATTTTATGCAAATTAGATATGTTGTAAATGCTGGGCCTACAAGATACATCTGTCCATCATAGTTAGCATTGAGATTAGGGTTAGCTCACCGACCATGAGTGCTGGCCTACCAGATACATCTCTCCATCTGGATTCTGGGTTTAATCCCATCATATTAGCATTGAGATTAGGGTTAGCTCACCGAACATAATCCCTTCTCCATCTGGATTCTGGGTTTAATCCCATCATGGTTAGCATTGAGCTCCACCCCTAATCCCTCCTGAACACAATCATGTCATGTCAGTCACATCACGTGTTAATCAGTGAGCAAAACAACGTTAACACATCTCAACTAATAACTTTGAACGTTATGTTTTTTTTGTCAAAAGTGCCCTGTAACAATTAACAATTGTGAATGTTATGTTAACTTTGAACGTTATGTTTTTTTGTCAAAAGTGCCCTGTAACAATTAACAATTGTGAATGTTATGTTTTTTCTGTCTTCAAGGTGGGAATATTTCCAGAAATGTTACTTTTCCTATCCATTTATCATACATGCCTAGAAATAAGAATAAGCTATTGTGATCGATAGCGTCAAAGGAAAAAGAAAAAGGCAAGAACACTTGCAGCCGAGTCGTTTACCGTGAAGACATTCCTGCCATTGTTGCTTTGCTCGTGATTTTGTTGTTGAGCTCAGCTCCGATTAACCGTACTCGGCACTATTATACTTATTCCTCATTGAATAATTTCAAAAACAAAAATATTATGAATTCTAATTATAACATATAATATAATAATTACGCTGAATTGACAAGGGGCATATTTAATATGTTTTTAGTACTGAATCAGTTTTGTATGGACAAGATTAAATATTGTTGGAATATTCTTAGTTGTCCTAATAAATCAATGGTTTTGATTTCAATCACTAACTTACTCACTATTATAAAGACATCATTTTACATGTTTATTTTTTTACTTTTACTTAATCATATTTAAAATTTAAGTTTCATTTTCTAAAGGGCCCAAATTTACCAGCCACTATTTTTACTCCAACTATTATTCACTGGGCAGAATTTTCCCGCCTAAATCTCTTACCGCTTTTTAATGCACAGAGTTTTGCGATTATTTAATACCTAGAACTCGATTATTTCGAAGTGCACCAGCCACTAATGACTTGTTGCTGTGCTAATGAGTATATCCTTTAAAATTATTCATTACTAGTTGGGTGAAATTTCATGGATGGTGATGTTAGGGAAACTACACTTGAGAACAAGAAGCAAATCAAGCAAATCATACTTCTAGTTTAAGCAAACTCATCCAACTATGACCATAGTGGTTTGCAAACTCATCCAACTATGACCATAGTGGTTTTCATGCAATACAACATATAAATTAGTGATAAGAAACTATTATGGAGGTTGATCTTTTGGGATGTGTGTTTTTTTCTAAAATTTAATTAAAAATAAACCATAAATGTGGTGCAACACGGCTCTTCATAGAATTTAACAGGGCATTATTTAGTTTGATAGTTTAACATTAATTGAAATGTGCAAATCTTTAACTATAACTTAAATATTAAAAAAAATAACTTAATTGTTAATTCATTAATTAAATAGTAAAAAAAATTAATTCAATAATAAAAATATTGATTGAATCAATTAAAACCTCAAAACATATGATTAGTTTATATAAAATATTTCAAAATAAAAACTTAAAAAATTTAAAACATTGTAATAAAATAGTGTTCACATCACGATAGGTTAAAGACAGCGTTGCCCTAACTAAATGCAACGATTATTTACCATTGACCTACCATCCTTGACGGATAGTTAGATAACAAAGGGCATTGCCGAAACCTAAATAGGCACACAACTAACCAGAAACGAGATTTCTATGCTTTAATCTTGGACGTTAATATCTGCGTTGCGGTGAAGTTGAGTGCACAGATTCAAAATCTGTTTTCTGGACATAACAAAGCCAGATATGGCCAATAACTCCGTTGAAAAAGATTCTGATGCGTGGAAGACAGTACTTGAAGAGGAATGGGAGGCTTATTTACAAGCGCTAGATATGGCCCATAACTGCGTTGCAATAGATTCTGATGCGGCTACAGACGATAAGGATGATGAATCGGAGAAGGATTGTGTGAAGAAACAATTGTCCTCGCATACCCTGGAGACCATAGATGAGATGTACTTATCGTTATTTGTATTGTTTTAGAGCAGACATATTTCTCAGACCTTTTGAAGGATTGCATTTAGGGATCTTGTTATTATTTTCTGAGCTCCTCAGAAGGTTGCTAGAGGATGCATGATTTCTATCGCTCTGTCTTGAACTCTTTTAAACAATTTTTTTGTATTCTTCCTCTCTATTCTTGTTTATATGAAATGGTAAGTCCTGTAAAGTTTTATGAGAGACCAATAATCACCGTTCTGTTTTATTGCCTCTACAAATTACAAATAACATTTTTTTGATATTTATTCTCAAGGCATGGATACTTTCTGATCGAGCAAATCTCAATAATTTATATGTAATGATATTTTCCATTGTTAAGTGTGTATTCTTGTGATCCCTGGTATACTATAACATATTACATTGTAAAATGTAACATATTATAATGTAATATGTTACATATTACAAATGTATTATGTTATTAGTTTTTTTTATTGGGGGAATCGGCAACTTCAATTTGATATGCATTAGTTTAGAATTAATGGTTTATTGAGCTTTTTAATTATAAATTTCAATTTTATGGTTTACAATTGAAGATGCTAATATGTATATATTTTTTTAATTTGAAATTAATGAATGAATAAGATTTAATGTTACTAACTTCTTTACATTTATAAATGTCTCTATTTCCTTATTTACTTTTTCACATTTATTTAAATATGATTAAAAAGTTACTTCCCTACTATACTTACTGATTACCACCGTTTAATAATTAATATGTATAGAAAATCTTTGCCACGTTCCAATAACTAGCAGGGATTAAGTAAGCTAGACGCAGCTGTTTGGCATTCCTTCCTTTCAGTTAACGCATCCGTGGACGCATTTTCGGGAACGATTAAGAGTTGGAAGCAGTATTAACAGTATATGAGAATTTCTTCATCGGAACTATTAACAGTATATGAGAATTTCTTTCCTGTGCTGGGTTAATCTCTTCGGGTTTTTTTTGTGCTTCAGCGATGTCTGGTTGTATTGATTCTTCTACTTCTGAGCAGCTGTGCTACGCAGCACCATTCTAGCGGTAGAGGACGCCCACCACTCTACTCTTTTAAATTTTGTTTTCGTTTTCGTTTTGACTATTAATGATTAATACTTTGAAAGTGCTATACTGTGCTCTGAGGTCTTCTAGGTTTGACATGGCATACATCAAAGATTTGTCTCTTTCAGTCATTCCGTGCTGTTGTTATCTAGGAAAATTCAATCATCGAGCATAAAGAAAAAATCAATCATTCAAATACCCCAGATTGTAGCGGCAAAGCATGTCTCCGCTCACATAGGAGGCGAACACGTTCTCTAACATCATCAGGGATGGAAATCTACAATTCTATGCCACCCATTTCTGTAAATCCGCCAATTTACTGTGTGGCCAACCTGTATATTTGGTTGCTCCTATCCTAAATTGGGTCTAGGGTTTTATACTACATTAGTAGTATGGGTCTAGGGTTATATCCTACATGAATAGTATACTAATAAAATAATGGTTGACTCTCTTATCAGTATTCTACACTGAATATTGTTATGTTTTAATTAATTTTAATATATATTTTATAACTTAATATGTTGTTAAGATAACATTAACATTATATATATACACACCTAGGATGTTTACCTGATTTTTTTTGAGAGGTTTGAAGTTTAAGTCTTAAAAATGTTTTCAATTTAGTTTTGTAATTCACATGAAAATTATATTTTTAATAGTGTTTTAAATATATGATATCAATATAAATTAGTTTTAAATAAATGGTATCTAAATATCAATATATCATATCAACATAAATAAATTAGTAATGTATTATTATTAATATGATATCAATATTTTTAATAGTGTATTATTATTGCATTGTACCAATTACTTATTATAGCAATGTATCAACATAAATTAGTAATGTATTAAAAATGTTTTTAATTTAGTTTTGTAACTATGAATTCAGTAAAAGATATTATTTTTAAAGGAAATATCAAATTTTGTTTGATAAAATGAAAATTATATTTTTAATAATGTTTTAAATGTATAATATTTACATAAATTAGTTTTAAATATATGATATCAATATAAATTAGTAATGTATTATTAATATGATATCAATATTTTTAATATTGTATTATTTATGCATCGTCCTAATTACTAACATAGTAATGTATTAACATAAATTAGTAAGGTATTAAAAATGTTTTCAATTTAGTTTTGTAACTTTGAATTCATTAAAAGGTATTGCTTTTCAAGGAAAGATCAAATTTTGTTATAGAATGGAAATTATATTTTTAATAGTATTTTAAATATATGATATTAACATCTCATAAATTAGGAATGCATTATTAATATGATATCAATATTTTTAATAATGTATTATTCATGTCTCATCCAAGTTACTAACATAGTAATGTATCAACATATATTTAATGTATTAAATATGTTTTTGATTTAGTTTTGTAATTATAAATTTATTAAAAAGTATTAATTTTAAGGAAAGATTAAATTTTGTTTTATGGAATGCAAATTATATTTTTAATAGAGTTTTAAATATATGATATCAACATAAATGAGTTTTAAATATATGATATCAACATAGTAATGTATTATTAATATGATATTAATATTTTTAATAATGTATTATTCATGCATTGTCTCAATTACTAACATAGTAGTGTGTCAATTTAAATTAGTAATGTATTAAAAATGTTTTCAATTTAGTTTTGTAACTCTGAATTCATTAAAAGATATTACTTTTTAAGGAAAGATCAAATTTTGTTTCATAGAATGAAAATTATATTTTTAATAGTGTTTTAAATATATGATATGAACATAAATTAGTTTTAAATATATTATATCAACATAAATTAGTAATGTATTAATAATATGATATTAATATTTTTAATAATGTATTATTAATGCATCGTTTCAATTAGTAACATAGTAATGTTGTAATGTGATGAACATAGTAGCGAAAACATAGTAACACCTCATTGTGTCGAACATAGCTTTGTCATTCCAATGTGACAAACATAGCCCGACCATCACAATGTGAACAACATGCCTTATCATTGCACTCTGACGAATAGAGGCTTGTTATTGCAATGTCATGAACATAGCCTCGTCGTTTCAATATGATGAAAATATCCTATCCTCGTGTTGTGATAAAAATATCTTGTCATCACAATGTGATGAACATAGCATTGTTATCAGAATGTGTTGAACATAGACTTGTCTTTTCAATTTGACGAACATAGCTTTGTCATCGCATTGTGATGAACATAGCCTTATCATTGCACCATGGAAAATAAATCCTTTTTATCACACTGTGAAGAACATATCCCTATCATCACACTCTGAATAAAATAGACTTATTGTCAAACTATCTTTCCAATTGATTAGTAACTAGTTGATTTGGAAGGTGGATAGAAGGGATAAAGTCCAGATTGGGATCGATAGCAATGTCAAAATGTAATGTCCCCACTTTGGGACATCATCATAGTGCAGAGGTTTATGATGACCAGAGTAGCCAGAGGGGTGTTATAGCGAGTACAGGGATTATTGAGAGGCATTGTGTGGTCTAACGGGCATTTCTCATCATAGCTCATCATTATGAGCCATTCCGCACATGTTGGCTTTGGTTTCGTTGCATTCCGATGATTTCCATGATTTTGACTATTTTGAGCTATAAGTCAATGAAATTCACTTAAGAGGTCATTTTGGGCACATTACTTGGAGAAACCTCTCAGTGTAATATCTCATTGGAATCGGGAGGAGCAACACTACAGGATCGGATGGCTAGAAGTGACTTCCAGTGGCCAGGGAAGCCACAAGGAGAGATAAGGAGATTTTGAGAGGTAAAAAGGTTAATTAATTAATTAAAGTGATTTAATTAATTAATTAAATATTAATAAAATGAAAGTCACTTTGGAGGGACAAGGTGAGCCCAAAATTATAAAGGAAAGGCAAGGGCCTCTTCTCATTCATTCATGTATGATTATCTTTTGATTTCTGGCTTCTAGCTAGTGAGCCCAACATTGGGGGTTTTGAGGGTTTTGACTTAACAAACCCTAGAGGACGATTCGGTGGTGAAAGATTCCAGCTATCTTGTCCCAAGCTTGGTCTCGGGGAGGCAATACTCTCCCACACCATTCTAGTTCCATATCTACTCAGCTGCAGGAGGATTCTACATTAGTTGCATGTGCAGATAGAGAGAGGGAGCACCAGTTGAGGGTTTCCAGCAAGAGGGGTGCACCATCCATTGAGGGAGGATTCATTCTCGTTGAGGAGAAGAGATTTTAAGGATTCTAGGTATTGGGTTTTCCTTCGAGGTGTCTTAACATCATTCTTGGTGGTTTTCGGAGGTATTTCAGTGGCAGGTTTATTTGTATTGACAGTGGGATGATTTCTCGAGAGGAGGGCAAACCATTATTTGGAGGGTAGCTAGATCTAAGGATCTAGCAGGTATTTTGATGATTTGAGCACGTGGGTATTCATTGTCGTGCCCCGATCTATCATTCTAGTGGATTGGTGGAGTTGTTGGAGGTCTCTAGGAGAGAGGCCAAATTATTAGGGTTTCAGGCATCCAGTGGGGCACAGCATTCAGTGGAGGAGTTCATATCTATAGGTTTTGAGAGGGATCTTGGAGATTCAGGAACCTAGGTTGTTCTTGCCATCGCTCGATCTACTGTTTGACATCTTTCTTGAGGTGATTGGACATCTTTGGCACCAGGGCCGAATTGTTGAGGAGCTTCAACACTCTGGCAGGACGTGGCATCTTCCAGTGGGGGTTTGACACCTGGCCCAGATCTACTTGGCATTGGTCCTCATATCTTATCCAGCCTTTGGAGGATTATTTTGTATTGTCGGGAGATTTTTGTAGCAACTCTATTGTCTATTTTCATAGCCATCTGTTGAGCATTCCAGATCGGCATCTCCATTGGAGCAGGTTCTTCTATCTTATGAATAAAAGAAGATTTGAGATGTTTTGGCTTGTCTATCATATTGCATATGGTTGAGGTATGTTCCATGGTTGTCTTTTCTTATTATTTGCTGCAAACATTCATATAAACACATTAGTAAGCCCTAAGGTTGAAATCAAGAGGCCATTCAGCAAGTAAACACACCTAAACAAGTAATCCAACAAATTGTTTGATGAAATACCACAACCAGAAAAAGTTTCAAAAGACACCAAAATCGTGATGATCCTTGCATAATGGCTTGGGATCATTACACAAAATAGGGGAAGAAGATGACCAATTGTTATGGTTTCTCAATCATTTTGGGATATATATACCCAAACTAGGATATAAAGCCTCGTTGAGGAAGGCTTGGAGAGACAACCGATTTGGTGGTGGAAAATCAAATGGAAGCTAATGTGCCCCCCAAAATAAAAATATCCATATGGTTAGCCTTAATTAACAAGGCTCCTACCTAGGAGGTTCTTTAGAAAATGTTTTTTGTTTCCTAGGTTGGTGTAGTCTATGCCAACAAATAGAGGAAATAGTATATCACTTACTTCTAACTTGTTCCTTTTCCAAAGAGGTCTGGAAATAAGTTGAAAGCATGGCACGGTTAAGGAATGTATGGGGAGGAGGAAGTACTGGAGAAGCCTTCAGGTCTTGGTATACAAATAAGGATACAAAGAAAACAAAAGATCTTCGACTCAATATATCTTAGAGAATATGGTTTGTTAGAAACTTGAAGCTATAGGCCGACATGAGACTCTTCCCCTCAAATTTACAATCCAATATTTAAATATACTAAATGCATACCAATAAATTGAGGAATAAAAAAAAAGACAAGGGACAAAATAAGAAGTTACAAATAAGGACATTCCTTAGGCATACTTTGATGGTGCCTCTCAAGGGCATCTCCCGAAAGGAGGTTTGGGAGGAATCTTGTGTCTCTTCTCAAATCATAGTATAACCTTCAAAGTTGGGATAGGGAAGGGAACTGACAATTAATATGAACTGATAGCTCTCAAATAAACCCTATAGTTGGCTCAAGAATATGGTGTTCCATAGTTACAAATTTTTGGGGATTCACCACTGGTTATTCAATGGTTATATAAAATGACGCATGACTCATAAATTTCACTTTACAACCACTTTTGATTATATACAAAGACAAATGACAACCTTCTCAGAAATTTCTTTGTCTCATATAATAGGGTTACTAACAGGGTAGTTGGTGGCCTTTCAAAAGGGGCATTTGGTTTGGAGCACAATACTTAGACAACTTCCATCTTTTAGAATGGGGACATAAATGATTTCTCTCATGCACATTGGCTATAATTTTATTTTTCTACAAAAAATTGATAAATTCAAGATTTTGATCTTTGCAATGATGTATTCTTGTCTTTTAAATGCATTAGTAGTCCTATATATTTGTAAGAGTAGTCATATTTATTTGTTGATACAACTCAAGGGTTTGTGATAGTGGATAGTTTTCATATCTTTCTTTTGAAAGATGTAATTTCTATCCTTTAAGTCAAGGAACAAATTTTTCCTCTTGATTTAGCTCAATGATATGTAAGGTATGTATACACAATTGTTTTGCTCCATTAAACTAAGGTATGTATACACAATTGTTTTGCTCCATTAAACTGCCAACACTTTTTTGAATACCTTAAGCATATGATATTGTAATTTTGTTTTTTATAAATAAAATTATGGATTTTTTCTTTGGAATATATATATATATATATATATATATATAAATTTTTATTTTTTAAAAATATGAAAACTATTATTCTATTTTTTTTAAGGATAAATGAAAATAAATTAATTTTTTCATCCATTTTATTTTTAAATAACATAAATAACCTTATTAATGATTAATATTTCCAAATTGGAAATAAAATTTAACTTAATGAAGTTAACATGTGTAACTTCAAGCTAGTTTTAAGATCCTGTCAAGCCAATATGAGATCGTTTGTAATCCCATTATCAAATAAAATTCTAAGTGATATAAGTCTCTCTTCAAGTTCTAAGAGTGTACTTGCAATTGGTAATGGCATGTTACATCTTATTTGGTGAGGTGTGCAAACTGTGGCAATTTCCTATTTTCAAGTGTTTTTTTTGCAGCTAATACATATCTTATTACAAGAGAATGTTTTTTCATTTGTTCTTCAATTCTTCGTTGAAGTATCTAATGTTCCTTGAAAATTTTAATTCTTCACAAATTGTGCATTTGTTCCTAGGTGTGCATTGGATTTGTTCACATAGACTTTACGTGCTTGTTTCATTTTTACATCGACATGCTTAGTAGATGAACATCTACTTTTTATTTTCTATCCAATTTTGGCACAGGAGTGTGTTTGTTTCAATTTCGTGTATGCCACTCTTGTTCCTTTAGTACCACGTGTTATTGCATTGAGGCTAATACCCTATCAAAGGTTACAATGTTATTTTAATGTCATTTTATCCCTACCATGTACATAGCATATATGTTGGTGTTTTTCCAGTACATGTTCAAGAACCAATACATTAACATCCATACTTTTAGTCAATGGCACCATTGTCTCTGTATCATAGTTGATTCCATGTGTATTGACTAGGCCCATTGTCTGTTCGTCACAATGCTCATTGCATATGTCACTATACTTTTCTCTTAGTAATGGATCATAGTGAACATGAACTGTATATGTTTCAAAGAAAACACATCAATTGTTTTATCACAGTTCGAGTTAGTAGAATACAAGTTGACAATGTTGTTTCCTTGGAGGGACCATACTTGGATATTTACATTGAAAATGATTGATATTCATTGAAAACAAAATCTCTTACCCTCTACATTTCCTCTTTCATATGGGATTACCATGTTTACAAGATACTCTTGCCAATTCACAATCATTATTATATAATATATAGCACTAGGTCCCAAATATTGGTGCAAGCAATGCGATGCATTTTGGTCACAACTCGTGATTGCATTGAAAAATAATTTCACAATATAAAGTCTCAAGGATTGTACATAGAAGGCTCTAGCTATTAAATAGAAAATTGCTCTGAACAAATTATCAACAAAATTAGATGTGCTAGGTATTTCTTTTCTTAATCCATAAGAATGCATTTTATTTGAATATTACACTTCCAATCTAGTATTCATGATTTTGCACATTGGTGACAAGTAAATATTAGATTGTTAAAGATTATGTTTGAATAGTTTTTTGTAAATTAATGGTTCATAATGACTACTAACATGATTTTTATCATGAAATAAGATGCAGTATGGATCTGTATTTGCATTTCTGTTGAAATGTAAATACATACTTTTCCTTGTTAGTGACCAAAGTGAAATTAATATATTTAATCATTTTTGTAGCCATTGTATGAAAAACGCATTTCTCCATAGTTTTCTTTTATTTTCATTTACATTTGAGAATGCACACAACTGGATTTTCAACATATATATTGTTAATGTCACGAATTCCATGCAATTCTTAAAAAAAATCAGATCCTAGCTCATATTAATATGATTCCAATGCCTTTATATCTCCAAGTGCATGACATCTATTTACTAAAATTTCATTTCCACACATATAAACTACCTTAGAAATACACGTAATTATAAATACACATAATTATAAATAGAAGCCACTAGCCAACCCATAGAAAAGTGGGACATTTGCTTCACATTAGGAGTGCTGGACAATGAGTGGTATGAATTCTCTACACAAGTGTTGAAAATAGACCAACTGTTGGTTGTGTCTGGGATATACTTGTGCGAAGTGTTGGTTGTGTTGGGATATACCTTTGTCAGAGAATATTAATTGAAATTTGTAAAATTTTAACTATAACTTTAATTCAATCTTTAACTATATACTAAATATATAACTGCGTTGCTACAGACAAGAACGATGATGAAACAAAGATGGATTGTGTGAAGAGGCATACCCTGGAGGCCACAGAGGAGATGCACTTATCACATATCATGGAGACAATAGTGGAGATGCACTTATCTCTTGAATCATATTGCTCATTCATAACAGTGCTGCCATATTATCTCCAGCTTCTTCAACAAACAACAATAGTGGCAATATATTCAGAGAGTATGCAAGGTTGTACAGACGTTGGGAGAATAGTGACGAAGCTAGGAAGATCGATAAGGTAATGGAAGCCTTTGAAAATTTAGCGATCGTTTGGAATCATAATCGACCCACCGTGACAATAGATGACAGTTCAAAATCATAATCGACCCTAAGTCTACTACAAGCCCAGCAAGCGATCAATCACTTAGAAATCGAGAGAGAAGCCAGTGCATAAGATTCACACACAAAGAATAGTTTGTATATATTAATAGACAAATGGAGGTTACATATATAGCATGCAGATCACTGACTCCTAGCAATCTAGATCCTAAGAAAGTGGATCTGATTAGCTAAAAATAGTAAACCTAGAAACTCACAGTTACAACAGTCATAGTTGAAACTCACAGTTACAACAGTCATAGTTAACCTAGAAACTCACAGTTACAACAGCTCTAAGCATTATCTCTAACACCCTCCCTTAATGCTTACATTACAAATATCACAATCACAAATTACAAAACATAAAAAAAGGTTACAACACTAGAAATTTCATCTGTCTGTCTGATCTGGTCTTCCTCAACACTGAAACTCACTCCGCAATCACCCGGTTTCCGCTCTTTCTTCTCCACACATTCGAGCTACACACTGACACATTTAAATTCAAAATGCTTCTAACCATCATTGTAGCACTTGTATACTGGACAATTTGACAACTCGGCTCATCGGGCTTTCGTGATAAAAGGTGCCAATTATTGATGCATTCTATTAACTTGCCTTCATCTGTCGGATTTTTTTCTTTCGGCTATCCTTCAGTATATAAAAGAACAGTTTGGATACTGAATGTCTTCAACATTCCTTTACACAAGGTGACTTCCAATAAAAACATTGTACTTGAAACTGGGGCTACCAGCTTGCATCAAGATACAAGTTCTTTTTTTACATAAACACTTATATAAAAACTTTAAACTTACCACACACCACACATAATAATATAACATACAAAAATCACATCACACTATATGTAACACTACAACAAATCTACCAAACCAACTCAAACACTTGCCGAACATAAAGTCCACCCATTGCAGCGGGAATCAGAGTTTCGACAGAGAGAAAATCGAACCCTGCTGTCAACACCAAAGAAGATCTGGATATCTTTTCTTCCACGCAGCTGTCATTGATCAACAAATGCACAGGCATCTAACCTCTCACAGTTTGATGAGCGAATATCTGGGCAGTGATACCCTCGTCAATTCTCCTACGCAGTGGTCCTTTATTCACAAGGAGAGTCTCCCGCAACAATCTCACAAAACACACAGAAAATTTAGAAATTCAAACCCTCTAACCTAATCTACTCCTACAGCGGAATCAACTTATCATTCTTCTCTCATCTTCCAGCCCCTCTCGTGAGAGAGTCAGGGCGGTCCTTGCTCTGATACCAACTTAGAAATCAAGAGAGAAGCCAGTGCATAAGATTCACACACAAAGAATAGTTTGTATATGTTAATAGACAAATGGAGGTTACATATATAGCATGCAGATCACTGACTCCTAGCAATCTAGATCCTAAGAAAGTGGATCTAATTAGCTAAAAATAGTAAACCTAGAAACTCACAGTTACAACAGTCATAGTTGAAACTCACAGTTACAACAGTCATAGTTAACCTAGAAACTCATAGTTGCAACAACTGTAAGCATTATCTCTAACATAATCTTCACATTCCCTGCCTTGACAGATTTTTGTGTGAACATATAGTAAAAATCTCTACTGTTAATTTGGTCTGAGCATCTTATACCATGCTTCAGTGTAATATTTTAGCATAACTTCGACAAGATGAATTTTCTTGAACGTTTTAACATCCTGGGGTCGAAAGATTTTGTAATTGTGTCACTGATTATTGGTATTCATTGTTTATAATCCTTTCATAAATCCACAATTTTGTGGGTTTTTCTATTATTTAATAAAAACAATCATATTCTATCATTGCTTTTATTTCTTTCATGGATTTCTCCCCGATTGTTGTATAAATTTGCTTTACTCTTCATTTATAGAAAATCTCAGTCATTTATAAGTAATGATATTTTTCATTTTTATGTGTGCATTCTTGTGCTCCTGCACAGGTGGTTTATTTTAAAAAGATACATTTGTTAATTGAAGTGCATTGTTACATTTCCTTAAGTCTGGAATATCGTTAACTTTGGTATCTCATTGTTCCAGTTCCTCGGGTGTTTATTTAGAGAATCGGTATTGTTGTGAATTTGATGGAGTTTTGTTAATATGTTCTAGTTTATCGACATTCATTGATATCAATTTGGAATCCATTTTTTCCAAATGAAATGTTACAAATATTTTACAAAGATGGGAAGAGATGAAATGTTACAAATATTTGATTCCCAAGAATTAGTTCAAGGAATCATGAGTTAGAAGTGAGATCTCTCCTCCAAGTTACCTTGTTTACGTGTTTGATTATAAGGAAAAAAGAAAGATATATAAGGATGTTGTTATTGAAAATAAAGTCCAAGTAAATTATTAAAAATATTTAGCATTTTCTTTCCATAGAAATATACACAATTTTATAAGGAAATTTATAGCACTTTCAAGAGTAGTTATTATTCATTAAACATTATAGATAAATAAATAGATTGATACTCACTCTATATCCTTTCTTCTCAAGGGTCTTATAAAATGATGCCCCCTCTCCTTTGTGCTATTTATACTAATAGTGGAAGGGATGAGTAGATTAATAAAAGAGGCATAAAAAAAATGACAACTTTAAAAGGATTTGCAATGGTCCTGCATGCAATATCACACATAAAGGGATTTGCAATGGTCATGTGTGAAATATCACACATCTATTGTTTGTTAATGATATTCTGATTTTCTGTGAAGGTTTTAAAAGGGTAGTTGAGAATTTTAAAAATAATCTGGACTTTGTAAAACTACTTGTATGATAATAAATCTTGAGAAATCCACTTTGTCCATGTAGCACATTCTAGAACATGAGAAAGATACTTTTCCTACTTATTTCCTTGTCAGGTGATTGATATGGATCAAGGACTAAAGGTGACTGGAAATGGTTGGTTTCCAAAATAGAAAAGAGGAGAAACCACTGGTGCAATTTATGGCTCTCAAGAGAGGGCACATTGGTATTTGTTAAAATAGTACTAAAATCCATATCACTATACTAGATTTCATTAGCTTGGGTCCCAAAAGGTGTAATGGAGAAAAAATGGAAGTTTTGCTACAAATTCATTTGGTTAGGAGATAACAAAAACAAAATCCTTTTGTTGGCATTCTCGAAAAAAATGGCAATTCCAAATGCAAATGGAGGATGGGGCCTAAAAACCTATTCCTCTTACCAAGGCTTTAGTTGCAAAAGTTGTATGGAGGATAGTATAAGGAAAAGGCCTATGATTCCATGTAATCAGAGCCAGGTACTTGTACCTATCCATAATAGAGGAATGGATTAGGAACCCTATGAAATAGGTGCATAATGCATCAATTATCTAGAAAGTTGTGAACTCAACTTTCCATCTGGTAGGTAATTGGTTGATCTTGAAGGTCTGTAGAGGGGATAAGGTCTATATTGGGCTCGATACTTGGATAGGTAGAAAATGTATCTATATATCACCTCATCAAGTGACATAGGAGCTTTAGAAAAAAGGTCGGAGGAGGTCGGCTTGGGAGAAGATATTATAGAAGTTTGGAAGTCATACACAGATTCTTTGAAAGATAGAAATGTCAAAATAGGGGAAGAAAATAGAAAACCATTAATTTTTCTTAATCCTTTAGGGACATATGTACCCAAACTAGGATATAGAGTCCTCGCCAAGGAAGGCTAGGAGGGAAAACCAATTTGATGGTGGAAGATCATATGGAATCCTAAAATAAAATATCCATGTGGTTGTGTAGGGTACCAAATATATTATATTAGAAGAAAAGAGAAATAATGCAGAGAATAACACTGAGATAGCAACAAAAGATGAAAACATTGCAGAGATAACAATAGAACAAAAAAGGAACCACAACTCCATAATTATACCTTTGTTGATAGGAAAAAATGTTCACTTGCCTCTTCGAGGGGGAAACATCCAACAGAGTAGAGATCTATTAAAATAATTCTCAAGGCAAAAATTAACATACCCTCTACTCCTATTTATACTAAATCTATCTATCCAAAAGAACAATCTAGAGGAAGATTCTTCTAGAAGTAGAAGCTTCTATTAGGTCTTCTTACATTTGACTTATTCTTCCTTATTGTATTCCTTATTAATATTGACCTTTATTAGATGGAAATATATTATTCTACCTATGTGAAGGGTTAGAGAGGTTAGGTCCCTAACATGCCCTCCCCCTTAAAAACAACCTTGTCCTCGAGGCATGAGATGGGGAAATTGCTGCAGAATGGTAGATGGATCCCAGGTGGCGTCTTTTGGAGTTGTATCTTTCCACTGGAATAACACTTTCTTGATGGTGCACTGATGAAGATGATGCTCACGATGGTACAAAATTGCTTGTGGTTGCAACTAGATGGAACCTTCTTCATCAAACTCAGGAAGGATGGTTTGAGTTTGACACTTAGTTCCAATCACCTTCTTTAAGCAGGAGACATGAAAAACATGATGGAGCTTAGAATGACTGGGCAAAGCTAACATATAGGCCACATGTCCCACTCGCTTGAGAACTATATAAGGACCATAAAATTTGGGTGTCAATTTCTGACAATGGTCGGCCCTGAGTGAAGTCTGATTATAAGGTTGTAGTTGAAGAAACACCTAGTCTCATTCAAAAAATTGACGTTTAGAGAAACCTTGATCTTCTTGTTGCTTCATCCGATTATGAGCCATGACTGAATTATCTTTGATGGTATGAATAATAGCCTCTCTAACTTTAAGCATTTGGTCATAAAAAAATTGACATTTAGAGAAACCTTGATCTTCTTGTTGCTTCATTCGATTATGAGCCATGACTGAATTCTCTTTGAGGGTATGAATAATAACCTCTCTAACTTTAAGAATTTGGTCAATCGCCTAGACCTTCAAGACACCTGGCATGTATGGGAGAACTGAAGGGGGATTTTTTCCATATACTGCTTCGAAAGGAATCATGTGAGTAGTTGTATGGTAAGAGGTGGTGTACGACCATTTAGATAGTGGTAACCATTGAGCCCATTGATGTTTCCTTTCAGATGCAAAACACCTCAAATATGTTTCCAAACACTTATTGACTACTTCAGTTTGATCATCAATCTGGGGATCATAGGTTGTGCTGAGATGCAATTGGGTTCCATGTAGCCTGAACAATTCTTTCCAATCATTGTTGGCGAAAGTGGGATCTCAATCAGAAACAATAGAATGAGGTATGCCATGAAGCTTGAGGATATGATCCATGAAAAGTAGAGCCACAATGGAGGTGGTAAATGGGTGTTGAAGAGCACAAAAATGAGCATACTTAGAAAGAAGATCAATGACCACCATGATGACTAAATTATTTCTTGATTTAGGTAAGCCCACAATAAAATCCATAGAGATGTCCCTCCAAATAGTGGTTGGAATTGAAAGAGGTTGTAGTGTGCCAAGAGATTTGATTGTTTCTCCCTTGTTGCATTGGAAAACATCACATTCTTCCACAAAAGAAAGAACGTCATGTTTCATACCATCCTAGAAAAAAGAACGTTTGACTCAGTCATAGGTTTTGGTAAACCATGGGGGCCCAACTGTGGGTTTAGCATGAAATCTCAGAAATCACCATGGATTTAAGTTGTGACTGTTTACTCAAATACAAATGGACTTTGTAGTGAATCGCATCATTGCGCCAAGAGTATCGAGGGAAAATGAGAGAATTGGCTTGCAATTGTTGGATCAGATATGAAATTTTGGGATCTTGTAGCCATTCTTGGTGAACAACTTGGAGCTAGTCTGGGACAATGAAGGAGAGGGAAAAAAAGGACCCTTCATCTTCATATTTTCTGGAAAGAGCGTAAACAACCACATTTTATTTTCCTTTCTTGTAAATTATCTCATAATCATATCCAAAGAGCTTAGTCATCCGTTTTTGTTGCTTCGGGGAGGAAGATCATTTCTCTAGAAAATACTTGAGGCTTTGATGATATATCTTAATTTGGAAGCGGTTCCCCAATAGATAAGGGCACTAGAGATCCACTACATGAAAAATAACCAACATTTCCTTTTCATAGATAGATTGGCCCAAATTTCGCTCTGAAAATTGTTTGCTGGTAAAAGACAAAGGTTGATCATCTTGCATAAGGACTGCTCCAATTCCTCTCCCTGGAGCATAAAATTTGAGGACAAAGGTCTTGGTGAAATCAGGAAGGGCCAAGATTGGTGCACATAGCTTCCTTCAAGGCTTAAAAGGATTGATCAACTACGGGAGTCCAAGTGAAAGAATTATTTTTAAGGATAGAAGTGAGAGGTGCCACAATATTTCCATAATTATTGACAAACTTGCAATAATAACCTGTTAAACCCAAAAAAACACACAATATTTTGATGGTATTGGGGCGAGGCCAATCCTTCATAGCTTCAATCTTCCGAGGATCCACATTGACACATACCTTGCCAACAAGATGACCCAAATACTCGACTTATGAGGCTCCAAAAGAACATTTAGACGATTATGAGGAAAATTTGGTGCTGAGAGAGTAGATGTGAACTCGATCCACATGAGCAAGATGGTTTTTCCAGGTTTTACCATAGATGATATATCATCAAAGAAAAATAAAAAAAAATGACAGAGAAAAGGACGTAAGACATGATTCATGAGGCTTTGGAAAGTGGAGGGAGCATTACATAAGCCAAAGGGCATGACCAAAAAATCATAGTGGCCCTCATGAGTTCTAAATGTAGTCTTAGGAATGTATGCCTCTTTCACACGTATCTGGTGGTAGCCAGAATGAAGATCAAGTTTAGTAAAGAACTCAACACCATTCAATTCATCCAAAAGATCATCAATGATAGGAATGGGAAACTTTTCCTTGATGGTGAGTTTATTGAGGGAACGAAAGTTAGGACACATGCGCCAAGTACCTTGTTTATTGAGTAACATGACCACAGGAGAATAATAAGGGATGGTATTAAGGAATATAACACCCACTTTGAGCAATGCCTACATGATTTTCTCAATTTCATTATTTTGGGAAAAGGGATGACGAAAAGGGAGAACATTGGGAGGAAGAATTATAGGAACAAGGGGGATGGAATGATCATGAAAACCACGAGAAGGCGGAAGTCCCTGAGGAGTGGAAAAAACAATTTTTTGTTTGGAGAGGATAACTTGGACGTCGGGAGGTATAAAAGGTGTCTCAACTGCTTGAATGAAATGGAGTTGAGAAAAAATAACGGGGTGACCTTTCTTGAGGAGCTTTTCCATGTGATGGGAACTGATTATCTCAGAAGAACCGACTGTGAGGCCTTGGAATTGATATTTTTTTCCCTCCTGTTGGAATGGCATGGTTAATTCCTTAAAATACATGAGAATGGGACCCAAAGTGTGTAACCATTCAACATCGAGCACAATGTCACAACCACCCATATCAAGGATATGATATTTCAAGTGGCACTGTCCAATTTGAATATGTACATTTTCACAACGCCCACCACATTTCATGGACCCAACATTGGCTATCATGATTTGAAAATTATTGACAATATGAATATAGCAATTGGTTTCTTGGGCAATGCAATGATGGATAAAATTATGGGTGCTACCATAGTCAATAAGGATGATGAATTTCCAATGCTTAATATAGCCAATGATCTTAAGGGTTTGTGGAGCAAAGAAGACAGTGAGGGCATAAAAGGAAATTGGTGGGTCAACTTCAGGTGGGTCAGCGAGCTCCTGGGTAGCATCGGGAAGGGATGTCTCTTCAACAAGGGGAACTGTTGCCTCTTCTTCAACAACATCTTCTGAGATGGACATAATTTGTTTTTGTTCCTTACACTTGTGCTCCAAAAAATATTTTTCATCACAATTATAGCAAAGACCCTTGATTTGGAATTCAACCATTTCATCCCTACTTAATTTATGGACCTTGAGGGGATTGGAAGGGGGGGAAAGATTTGCGGGTTGAGGCTGAGGAACAAAAGAGGGTTTTTTGTTCTAGGAAAAAACAACTTGTTGGACCTCTTTGGCACGTTTAGTAGCTTCCATCCAAGTCTAAGGGAGAGCCATTGGAACCTGGGCTTTGATTTCATCTTTTAGGCCACTGATAAAGCATTCCTGCAAGAACGCATCTGACAGGCCCTCAGTTTGAAAGGCCAAATTCTCAAAATAAGTTATAAAGTCTTCCACTGTGATTGAATGTTTTAACTTGGTCAAACGACTAAGATAATGGGTTATATCAGTGTCAAAGAGTTCACATAGCTTAGAAACAAACTAGGTCCATGAAATATACCCGTGACGTGAATTTTTATGCCATTTCCACCATTGTCAGCATTCAAGATCCATATAGAGAACACCATAGTGAAGTTTGGCCAACTCATCAGTAATGACATGTAGAGAAAAATAATGCTCCATTTGAGTGACCCAACCCGTGGGATTAGAGCCATAAAATTTATTAACCTCAACGTGGGGAAGACGAGGGTCACGATGAAAGGATTTGGATTGAAAATGTAGAGAATGAGAGGATTCAATACCATCTTGTTGGTCCAAGGAGGAAGGAACCAGAGTTCATTTCAACAACTGGTTGAAAACAGACTGGAGGGTATTAAATTGGTTCATGAATTTGGCATTCATGGTGTCAAATTGTTGTTGGACTTGGGTCTCTAATTTTTCAAGGTGGGAATTGGTTGAGCCAATATCAAATGTCACTTATTTGAGGGACTCCTTCATTTGATTGATGTAATATTGCATGTCTTAGTTGTGAGTGTTGGCTATTTGGAGATGGGGAGTGTTGGGAAGGGAAAATGGGTGGGTGGGACCACATAAAAGGACTTATAAGTGATAGGTACCACTATGTTCAGGGAAATACTGGGAATATAATGGGAGAGGTGGAAAAATAGGGATGTTGGGATGGGGTTGGGTCAACCGAAAGAAATTATTAAAAATGAAAGGTATGCCTACGAGCAAGGTGAAAATGGGAATCCAATGGGATAGGTCCCAAATAATTTTGTTGGAGGGACAACTATAATCATTTTCTTTTAACTCTTGCAGACTTATACTCCAATATGAAGAATACTACAGTGGTGAAAGGACCAAATTCTTAACAGGAAGAAATGTTTAGTAATTTTGCAACCCAAATGTGAGAGGTACGGTTGCACGACAATAGATCTTGTATTTTCTGTTTCTGTCCCAACGGTTAGGGTATTCAGGGTTTCTACAGAAAAAGGGTTTTCCTTTTGCTATACTTCTTTGATATACGTGCAGGCTCCAACAACAGTACTCGACCCAATATCTCAGGGCACCAAGTAAGGAGGCTAGGCCCCGTCCTTAGCCGTACTACCTGACTACCAAGGTACTAGAGAGTATCCTCCCGGGTTTTCTTTTCAGTGACACTATAACAGTCAGGCGTCCGATCAGTTTATACATAGAGAGCTTAAGGGGATCTAGGTTGATCCATATATAGGTGTTGGATGATGCGCTACCGCTCGAAGGGGTACCAACATGGGTTACAAGGGTGGCCAACAATGTGCGCTTAAGTACCACTTGTATTTCCTGCGTGTATGCTTTCCCGACCACATATTTATGCACTGAATGACAGATCTCTATAGCTTTAAGAAGCCAGAATACATCTCTACACTGAAAAAAAAATTAACCCACAAGTTTTTGACATGGAAAGTGCTCTGATACCACTTGTAAGGTACCATATATATTATATTAGAAGAAAAGAGAAATAATGGAGAGAATAACACCGGGATAGCAATAGAAGACAAAAATACTGCAAAGATAACAACAAAACAACAAATTATATGGAACCACAACTCCAGAATTATACCTTTATTGATAGGAAACAATGTTCACTTTCCTGTTCGAGGGGGAAATCTGTAGAAGATCAGACCTCTATTACAATAATTATCAAGAAAAAACTTCTCATACCCTCTACTCCTATTTATACTAAATCTATCTATCCAAAAGAACAATCTAGAGGAAGATCCTTCTAAGCAAAATATTTTATTAGGTCTTATTACATTTGACTTATTCTTCCTTATTGCTAGGCCTGATTAATATTGGCCTTTATTACATGGAAATATATTATTCTACCTACGTGAGGGGTTAGGGAGGTTAGGTCTGTAACAAGATTTCCTTAAATAACAAGGATACTACCTAGGAGGTTCTACAGAAAAAATATTTTTTTTGGCCCAAGTTGGTGTAGTCTATACCAACAAGGAGAGGAAATAACAAATCACTTACTTTTGACTTGTTCCTTTTCGAAAGAGGTCTTGAAAGAAGTTGGAAGCATGACATGGTTAAGAAATGAATAGGAAGGAGGACGTACTAGAGAATATTTTAGGTATTGGTACACAAATAAGGATACAAACAAAACCATAGCTCTTCCACTCAATATAGCTCGGAGAATATGGCTAGCTAGAAACCTGAAGCTGTTTGAAGGAAATGAGATTCTTCCTCTCAAATTTGCAATCGAATAATTAGATATACTAAAATCATGCCCATATGTTGAGGAAAAACAAAAAATATAGGGGAGAAAAGAATAAGTCACAAATAAGGAAATTCCTTGGGCATACTTTGATGGTGCCTCTTAAAGGCATCCCCCAGAAGGACGTTTGGGAGGAATCTTGTATCTTTTCAAAAATCATAGTATAGCCTTAAAAGTTGGGATAGGGAAGGAAACTAACAATTACTATGAATTGATGACTCTCAAATTAACCCTACCATTGGATCAAGAATACAATGTTACATAGTTACAATTTTTTGGGGATTTACTACTAGTTATTCAATGGTTATGAAAGGAAACATCACTCACAAATTTCACCTTAGCCACTTTTTGATTAATATACAATGAAAAATGACAACCTTTTCACACATTCATTTGTCTTATATATATAGGGATGGGAACATGGTATTTATGGACCTTTCAAAAGCATTGTTTGAAGTCTTCCATAAAAAACATTGTTTGAAGTCTCTCATGAGAGTCGTTCAAGCATTCTGGGCTAAATTGAAATGAGGTAGAAGGCTTTGGGGATGAGTTTGGAATTTGAAAATAGATTGATTGAAGGATAATAAGGGTGCGGACCTGGTGCCTTCTTATAGTAGGAAACCAATAATTTTTCTAGATGGAACAATGAAGGATCACTTTGGCCCAAGTGTGTTACATGCTTAATTCAATAAGGTGATCCAAGTCTTGAGACTTGGGAGGAATTTCTAATGTTCATAGATAATGGAATCATTCATGGGTTGAAACATGGAAAGAGTGGAGGAAGAGTCATGGAATACCAATATGGAAGTCATGGCCAGGAACTTGGAACAATGGGATTAGGAGATTCGACACTTGTACCATGATCATGTGGTGAAGTTGGAGTAGATCAATGAATGGGCATGAACTTGGGTCTAAAAATTGAAGGATTTGAAATACCAATTAGAGACTTGGACATTGTCAAGGTTGGGGTCACTGAGAAAGGAGAACACCCAAGAAAACAACAAAAGTGAGATGAAGAAGTAATCCATATTTCCTAAGTCTAGAAGTAATTGTGTTACTTACTTTTCTTTCACCAAAATCACTTCACAATAGATTTTCCCTTGAAGTAAAGGTTGAATGACTTGAAAGAAGTCCAAGTGTGGCCAAGGGTGAAGAAGAATTTTTCAGCCATGGAAGAAACAATATATATGTATTATCCTTTAAAGGAAATCTTGGAAGGTATGGATTCCTTGAAAATAGGTATGGGTGAGTTCTTGATGGAAGTTCTTGATGGAAGGTCATGTACAGGGTTCACAACATGAAGGAATGAATGGATTTTATTTTGTTGATGGAACTATGAGTGGGTTGAATGTGGCATCCTTCATGGACACTAGAGGGATCCATATATTTATTAGTGGAAAAACTCCTACATCCCTTCACCGTAATCCTGAGAGTAGTATGAATGCATTCAAGGTGGTCAATTCAATAGTGAAGTCATTAGTGAGTGTGGTTCATTTCGTACATTTGAGAGTTGGTGATTGGTTTTGAAGATTGGATTTGATGATGCATCCATTAGTTGATCACATGATGGTATTAGGGTGGTACTTTCTCAATATTTCCAAAGCTATTTCAATGTCACATGAAAATTGTTTGGTTCTCTTGGATGGAACCAAGACATTGAGTGTGCCTATGATGACTAGAAGGAAATTGGGATGAATGCCTAAAATTTTGATCGTGAAGATAATTGATGCAATTGGTGGATCCACATATATGCCTCATGTCATCGCACAAAAACAAGAGTTGGTTCCAGTCAAGGCATCCATGAGAGCCAACGATTGTGTAGACCAAGTAGATAACATATTGACAACATTGGAGGTTTCAATGAATTTCATCTTGGAGAAGGATGGAATCTTATGATCTTTGATGAATTGAAAGTAGTACATTGGGGGAAAGGTGAATCTTTAACTAGCATTATTTGTGGAGGTTATTGACAAAGGAATGTACTAGGAAGTACTTCGTTGTCCATAAGAAGAGTCAGGCTGGATGTATGTACTAGCTTGGGTGGAAAATCATTTGAGCATTGGGTCCAAGGAGTGCATGGAGGCACTTGTCCAACAATATTCTCAGTTGGATGTGGAAGAAGTAGGAGACAAAGAATTCTTCAAATGAGATGCATCTTCCATTGTGGATTTTTGTAGGATGTCCATGGGAATCTATGACTATGTATTGAATGTGGACTGACTGGAAAGATTGGGTTGCACACCTTGGGAGATAAATCCATTTTTGAACTACTTGTACATGAGGCACATGATGAACACCATGGTTGGAAACAACCTTAGAATATGTTGGTTTCCCTCTTTTTTCTAATGAAGGCATAAGCAGGCTCATTTCCTAGGAGCAAGAAATGGAGCTTGATGCACCTATGAAATATGTTTCATGGAAAATTCCTCGTGGAGGTAAGTTTATTTTGTGAAGGGAAGGTGATGACATTTCCTTAGTTTGACAAATACAATGGAATGTTGGGTTGAAGAAGGTGGCTTGATAATGGTAGGAGAGGTGGTGACTTTTCCTTGGTCCATTGAGGTTGGACAACATGACCAAAATGAAAATGAAAAAACATATGTATGGACATGGGGAAGTGCATTCTGATGGGTTGGAAATTATAGTTGGACTGATCACCCAACTAGTTCAAGAATTGGGAGGACATCAATGTGTGAAGTCATGACAAGTTGGTCGAAGTATGGATGCAACAATAGGTCTAGATATACAACACTTAGACATTTTGGATGATCTCCTTGACAAATTTTAGACTATAGTTGTAGGAGATAGTGGCAACATTGACAAATTAGTTTGCAACCACCACAGCTGGAGGAAACGAAAACTAGAGGCACTGGTGATAGAGTTAGGAAAATAATGTGGATGACATATTTGGCTTGAATAATGCAGAAAGTTGGGTGTTGATTATGTATGGATGAATGGATTTAGATGTTGATTTTAATTATATCTTATCGCATATTTTTTGGATCTAACATGGTATTATAGCTGATTATTGAGCTCTTTCTCCTTGTACAAATTCTCTTTCGAATTTTTTGCATTAGGCTTCAGTAAATTTTCTCATTTGGGCCCCCTTATCTTATATATTTGCAATTTTATCTGGACAACCACTTCGATTTTCACCAGATTTGTGCATATATCCCTTTTTTCTGAGCATTTCGCAAATCTGACCTCACATTGTTTCCAAAATAGAAGAATCGGTCAATATCGACTATTGGTTCATGAAAATTTTCTCTTGTTTTTCCATATCTAAATTAATTTTCCTAGCCTAGCTTAGGTCATATATATTTTTTTAAACCTAATTTTTTTGGGAATTTTTTTAGGTTTGGTGGTTTAGCAAGCCTATTTTTTTAACCTAGTCAATTTTTTAACCGAGCATGTCATTTATTCTGTAGTTGATAAATTTTAAATTGGGAGGCCTTTTGGGTGTATTTTTTTTTCTGTAGGTTCATTTTTTTGTCCTCTACAAAACCAACCTCCTCCCACTCCTCTCCATAGTTGTATGGACCGTACAGATCAAGTTTTCAACTATATGGCCTCCATTTTTTCCAATTCAGGCATGGTGTTTGTTGTACGCCCTGTTTTTCTTCCAATTGTAGGTGTATGACCACATTTTTCTCTAATTTGCAGGTGTACAACCGACTTTGATCCGATTTGCAACAATTTGGCTTATTAAACCATGGATTTATCTATTGGAGGTGAAATGTTTTTCATCAAAGGTTTGATTTCATTGTTTAGAGGTTTTTATGTCCAATATTTGTAGTGATATCATTGTTTAGAGGTCGATCAATCCAATATTTATAGTGATTTTCTTGTTGGGAGGATGATCTCACAACTTAGAGGTCGGTCCATTTGAAATTTTCAATGATATCATTGTTTAGAGGCTAATACATCCCAGATTTGCATCAATTTTCTTGGTGGGAGGTCAATCCGACTTTTTCCTTCATATAAAATGAAAAAGTAATTCCAATACTTTTTAATATTTGAAATTTTATAATATAATAATATATTCACTTTTTACCTTTTTCTTTTTTATTCTTTTCCTTAAAAGTTATATGGCTGATTTTAGAATATAATAATGTATCCACTTCCCACTTGTTAATACCTTAACTTATAAATAGAAATAGATATTAAATACACTTCGAATACTCTTCTTCTAACTTCGAATCAATCCCCTTTTTTTATAACTTCCAATAATCTTTTAATTATTAAAACTTCACTTTAATAACCTTGATATACTTGGAATAAAATAATATTTCTTTCTTTATAGTAATTTCAACTTGATACTTAATCTTTACTTGGCATGATATTATTTAATTTTATTAAATAATCCTCCTCCTTACTTCGAATACTCCTTTATATACTTTAAATTCACAATCTGTATAATTAAAGGTCGTGACTATACAGACGGGTACAGTTCAACCATTAAAATTTTAAACCGACAGTTTATAGGGATAGAGAGTACGACAATATTTGTACAGTGAACAATTGTACAGCAGAGGAGAAAAAATTGACGGTTGTATAGATTTGGTGGCATGGTCGTGACTGGCAGCGACTATACGAATTAAACGACTGGTAGTTAAGTGCGGCCTTACTGATGACAATGTACCGATGTGATTTATTTCTGCATCAATTCAACAACTGTACATATATACCAATTGATGATTGTACGATAGATGGTGTAATTAATTGCAGGTTGTGTAGCTGCTGTAATTAATGATTCATGTGAAGTACAGTAGACTGTTGTACATTTTTCAAAAATCGACAATTCTTGTAAACTCTGACTGTACGGAGATGACTTTTTTTTTTTTTAATTCTGCAGCAAAATAATTTAGGTTTTCACTTTTTTTTTTTTTTTTCCAATGGAAATTAACCCGCTGGGAACCCACCCCGATACTTCCCCACATAGTGGATGATATGGGAGTGGAAAGCAGCAGCCCGAGGGACTCGTAGCCAGGCTTGAACTCGTGACCTCTCCCCAACTTGGGAGAGTGTGCCCACGTTCTCGCCAATCGAGCTATCCCTCGTGACTCAATTTAGGTTTTCACTTGTGGTTATGTTCTTGCATCAGAATGATATTCAGTGTACTTTCGAGTCTTTGTGATGTTGACACGGTATTTCCCATTAATTATTATTATTATTTCTAATCTTTCTTTCAATTTCCTTGCAGCCTACTAATTCTTAACTTTAAATGGCTAAAGGCCAATTCTTATGATTTCTTTATCTTCATATTGTTGTTTGTAGTCGAGTAATTTTTTCTTCAATTGAATTCTGAATTTTAAGCGGCCAAGGGCATGATGTGATCAATAACCAGGAAATCAGAGAAACTATGATTGATAATGGAATAATTTTCACCTTTCTTCCTTGTATGGAAGGAAAAACTTCAATTTGCAGTGGAATTCTTAACTTTAAATGGCCAAAGACCGATTGTGATCAATGATCTCAGATCAGAGAAACTTCGATTAAATTTAGTGTGGCCAAAAGTCGAATCAGAACTTAGCTCTGATACCACTGTGGTGAACCAAGTTGGTTCACTATGTAAATATCCAATATAAATATGATAGTACGCAATAATCCATTTATGGATAGTAAATATATTTAATAATAAATGTATAAGAATGAATAATATATATTACAAATGAGGAATGAGGGCTTGTATATATATCCCACACAGGGGTGCCCTTTCATAAGAGACATGACCTTTCATATGTCATGTCTCTTCATAATTAATAATTACTTATTACTTATTTATATTTATTTATATTTACATATATTTATGTTTGTTACAGAAGACCCAAGTTGAGTTGAGTCATCCAGAGCACCGACCATGGTTGCAGATAAGCCAAAATTGGAGGTAGAGAATATTTTGGTGTATCACATCTTGGGATGGGGCAGAGGTAGAGTGTATGAGTACTTCATCCATTGGAAGGACAAAACCAATGAAGAGGACAATTGGGAGAGATATGAGTCCTTTTGTAAATATGAGGACATTATTCGGGAGTTTGACAGAGGTCGCTACATATCACAAGTTGTAAGTGTTACCCCCCAAAACTAGTGGTAACTAAGGAGATGATATCTCGAGGCCTGCAGGTAGAAGAGATGGAGTGTTGAGATATATATGACCAACTAAGCCCACATTGAGAAGACAAAGGCCCTCCTCTACACCACACATCACCATACATTGTCAGTAGAATAACAACATTTGCCACACTAGCCTGGCCCAGAAAGGACAACATGTCTTGCTTCATGAGGTAATAATTTTGGTCTTTTGGTAAGTGTCAACTTAATAATTTAAGCATTTGATCATGTTTCAAAGGGTCCTTTCTTGATTATAGAATGTTTTGTTGAAAATTATACCTTTTTCCTTATTTCACCTTGGTGGTTGTCATGGATTTCTAGTAAGCAGGTCACCCTCGGGGAAAGGGTTGCTACTAGGGAGTCTCCATGAAGGGTCATCATACCATTCCTACTCATACTCACCACTTTCCACACCTCTTCCCCTCTATTTCCTCATCTTTTGGGTTTTTGGATTCATTGACCCCAAGAAGGGCTTATACCTCATTTCATGGGAAGAAGGGGCTAAAGGCCCAGAAGTGTTGGAGCTAGAAAAAGTCAAAATCCATAACTAATGTTTCTATATGATCTCCCTAAGGTCCTGAGAGAAATGAAACTCTTCTCCATAAAAATGGAGGACCTTTAACAAAAAAAATGATAAAAAAGTCTCGCTTGATGGGGGAATGCATTGTGGTGTCTTTTAAGTTAAAGTGCATATGGCACTCAATGTATTCTAACTTCAAGTGGCATTGTGGTGCTCCTTTTCTTTCCTTTCACATAGCATTGAATGTTCGGACCATAAAAAATGAAAGAAAAATAAAGGGCTTGGAAAAATGTTGCATTGCAAATGAATGTCGCAACACACCCTCCACAAAGGCACCCATAGATGAGACAATATGAACCCATGATATGTCAAGAACCCCATAACCAAAAGTACTACCCCATTCCACCTCATACTCACTACATGACTTAGAAAGGATATTCATGGGAATCACTCCTTGACTTGGGGATTGACCTACCAAATAGGGAACTATGAAAACCCTTCCATACTTAAATTTTTAAAAAATTATGAGGTCCTTGAGGATTTATTTAGTTTGAAAAGGAAGGATTTAATGCACATGTTTGGGTGGTTCTTTTATTAAATGTGGCTTACTTGGCATGATACATGTGACTTGTGGACCCTTGGAGGGTGTACTTGTTTTTCTTTGCAGGACCTTGCCTGATGAAAGCTATTCATGGAGGAACTAAGCCACTTGGACCTCCATAGGGGCTTGAAATCCCATTGGTTGGATGTAGCTCCCCACTCATTGGAGGCTTTGGAAGATGAACATTGCACTTGGGAAGGTGACTTTAGCACTTGAATTATGCTTGGAGCCATGAAGGGAGGATGGTGTCACCCTTCTATGCCCAAACGTCCCTCTTGGAAGGCATGACATCACATTAATCATGGAACATATGGCATGTTTGGCACTTTTGGAGATGTTGTGACACTCTTCTAGCTTGACGTCCTATCCTTTGAAGGCTTTTCCATCACACATTCCACCTTGGAGAGGATTTTTAGGGGCTTATGTCCCATCATTTAGTTATTTTTGGTCATTGTGTAGCCTATATGAGCAAAAAGACAAATTGATTTGGTAATTAAACATTGTAACTTAGGTTTTAGCCTAAATTTATGTATTTAATTGTAAACTGGATAAATTAGGGCTTGGTTTTTCCTTGTATAAATATGAGGCAAGTCATTTGTCACAAATTATAACTCATCACTTGGAAAATTATTCTTGGAATAAAATTTCATCCCTCTTGGGAAATTTGCTCTATTGTTTTTGGTCATTATGGATGTTGCACTTGTCTATTGGTGGAATAAATGATAGAAACTTCTCTTGGATGCTTCGTTTTGGCCAATTGTTGGAATTTCTTTGATAATTAATGGTTTTGCATGCTATCTCTTGGATTAGGTAAGGAATTTATCCAATCTTGTGTTTTTCTTTTTAATTTCAAGGTTATACAATAAAATCGTAGGAGGAGTATAATGGCATACACCCCCCATCAAGGATTTTTCTTCTATTGTTATTGAAAGGCCCCAAGGATTGATATGAGGAGTAAGAGGGTATACACCCTTGTACAAAGAAGCATTTTATTCTCTTTGTTTCCTAGGTTGTTGTCTTAGAAAGAGACTCCATTAACCTAATAGATAAGGCACTAATTGCATTGGAGATTGAATATTGTTGCATTGGTAAATGTGAAATTTAAGAGATTGAATTGTTCAAGGTTGGCTTTAAATTCTATGTGCTATTGGCTTCTCTTGTCCTCAAGGGACGTCTTGATTGGTTGAGTGATTGTGTTGTTGTAATAAACATTAAGCTACAACCATTATGGATGCAACAAACTTACTCTCTCATACCCTTTTTCCACTTTTCAACCGTTGAAAATACTTGTAAGCTCTGATAATTGTTCTATTGATAATAAGCTATTGATTGGGTGGTTTATTTACTGATTTCAATAGATAGAATTTGTTGTTGTAGAAAAATTTTTCTATAGGGATGTTACAAAACTCTGTTGATAACACTCTTTTATAGCCCCTTATTGCCATCAAATTTTGGGTTTAAACATTGGAATAGTGTCTAATAGTTGTAAGCATTGTTATCCAATATTATATGTTGACTTTGATGGTCTGATTTGCAACAAATATAAGCTTAATCTTATTGATATATCATTGTTTACTGCTGCAATTTTTGGACAACAAAGTTTCTTGTTGATTCCCTACTTGTCCTGAGGCTTATATTATCATAAATTGTCTTGTTTTTCTTTGTCTAAGGAACACAACCTTGGAAACCATTTACCAACTCAAAAGACTCTCTCCTCAAGTCTCAAGTTCATCTTAGACCTTGACATATAGGAGTGTTCTCCTAGCTCCTTACTTCTCCCTTTGCAATACCTCTAGGGTTACTCACGAAGCCTCCCTTGTGTTGGACTTGTCCATCACTAAAATGAGTGGGATCTCTATTAAGGTGGCAGTGATAAGCGTCCCCAGTTGTATCATACATTTGTCGCTTGGGTTGGTTTTTTCCCAAACTACAAATTGTGCAATAATAGTATGGAAGTTGTCGGGAGGTTTTTTCCCAAACTACAAATTGTGCAATAATAGTATGGAAGTTGTCGGGATGACAACAATTTTAGAGGAGGAGGATATAAGGCCTTCCGTGACTCCCACCGGGCATGAACGTTCCTTGGGAAGATTTTGTGATGGGACTAACGAAGATCACAAGGAGGGAATGATCAGTTGGGAAAAAACTTGTACTATGGGCTGGGCAGGAGAACCTTGGGGCATGATGGTGACATGCAAGCCCAAGGGGGCACACACCCTTCTTCCCTTGCAACAGATGATGATGACTTAGGTTGTGTTTCGGAAAGTGAGGGGAAACTTGGGAGCACACCCAAGGAGTGGATTTGTCTGCCATTGGCAACATGGGTGCACCAGAGAGGTTGAACGATCCTATTGACACACCCATGGAGAGTCATGACGATCGACACAAGGAAGAACACAAGGCAAGGAAAGTGCACCCAAGGATGGGGCGCCCTGGTCCAAGAGACATGATGGTTGATGGGTGCACAGACTTGTTGGGCACGCCAGGTCCACGAAGGGGCGTGATGATTCATTTGAGTGTGGCACGACACACCCAAAAGACATGAAGTTTCGCACAAGTGACCATTGGAGTTCCTATAAAATCACAAGGGCGCACAACCAAAGTCACAAGAATAAAGTAAAGGAAAGAGACATGGAGGTATGAGACTTGGCACACAAGTGGGGCTCACGTGAGGCTAAGGCAAAGAGGAGAGGAGGAGCACAGGGGAAAGTCTTCCTGTGACAGATCCACAAGTCTCGACAATTATGTTGTATGGGGCAGAGTCGTGGGATTCTACCCATCTATGTAACTGGAATAGTAGCACCCTCTTGTAAAGTTTTGTTGTTATTTCACAATATAATAAATGAAGTTGGATATTAGGCATAGTTGGTGTCTCCCACAATATATCTATGTCTTTTTTATTTCGCATATTTTTGTTATATAAAGTAAAGATCATTCTTGGTTTGGTTTAGCCAAACTGCCAAGTGAAAATGGTCACGATGTGTCCATAAAATGCCAAGATTAGACTTGGCCATGACTCCTGGGAGCGTAACAATATCCATTTTAAGAGGAGTTCACAAAGTAAGGGCCAACAAGTTTAAGGTGTCGGCGTTCAACGGGATCGTTGTGGCACTTTTACCGCCCGTCCCATATNTGGAGAGAGAGAGGGGGGAATTAGACACCGAACTATCTTACATTTTTCTTTTCAAGTAATTGTACTTGGCTCTAATTTGGGACGTTGATATCCATGGTCAAGTCGTGCCCACGGGACATAACAGAACCAGAACCAGACATGGCTGATGACTACGTTGTAATAGATCCTGATGATGCATTGAAGATAGCTTCTGATTATGAGTGGGAGGCAGATTATAAGGATGATGAATCAGAGGAGGAATATATTCAAGTTATGGTTCGTTCGACCCAACAACAAGATTCTCAACTTCCACCACATCTTCGCCATGTGAGGAAGCGATTGTCCTCGCATACCCTGGAGACCATAAAGAAGATGCACTTATCTCCCGAATCATATAATCTCTGTCTACAGCTCATTCATTTTTCTTCCCGTAACGAGGCTACGTTAGTCTCTCCAGTTTCTTCAACAAACAGCAAGACTGATGATATATTCACAGAGTATGCAAATTTGTACAGACGTTGGGAGAAGAGTGAGGAAGCCTGGAAGATCGATAGGATAATGGAAGCTTACGAAGGGGAAGTAATCGATCATGCGAATATACCGATAGAGCACAGTATGGAATCAGAATCGACCCACATGCACAACCCTAATTCCACTGCAACCTTGGCAAACGATCATTCTTCACGTTTCCTACCTTAATGAATTTTTGTGTGAACATAATATTTTAACATAACTTTGACGGGATGTATTTTCGGAAAATCTTTAACCTTCTGAGTTTGGAAGGTTTTGTGATTATGTTGCTGATTATTGATATTCATTTTGTATAATCTGTTTGCCATTGATCATAGTCTTTACTCCGCTGTAATTTTATAGTTTGACTATTCTCTCCATCTCTTTTTTGGGGAAAAAACTCTCTTTTGCTATTGATCTTGGAGTGTGATGTGGATACGGCATCAAACCTTCAGTGAGATAGAATCCAGTTCAATGATCTGATCCGCATTAGGAAGGCTTTAAGAATTAACTATTCTTTACGGTATAAAGCATCCAAACAAGACTTTTATAAAATATCAATTTTTCAAATAATTATATCTGCGAATGAATGCTGATAATTAAATGGATGAAAGCTGAATACGCAGTACTTGATCAATATGGACCTACAAGATACATCTCCCCATCTAGATTCTGGGTTTATTCCCATCATGGTTAGCATTGAGATTAGGGTTAGCTCACCGACCATGATCCCAAAGGGATTAGAGCTTCCAAGAGTCATAGTGTTGAAGGGTTAATAAAAAGCTCCACTGTTTATTTGGTCTTAGCGATTAGAGCTTCCAAGAGTCATAGTGTTGAAGGGTTAATAAAAAGCTCCACTGTTTATTTGGTCTTATCTTCTTATGCCATGCTTCAGTGTAATATTTTAACATAATTTTGATTGGTTGAATCTAGTGATAAAAATTTATACGAATTATTATTTTTTGTTATTCAAAATTCATTTATGAATGTAGAAATCCATTCAGCATGGTGAAAAACTTATAGGGCACTAGGATTTTACAAAAATAATCACTTAAATCTACCAATCCAACAATTTCTAGTCGTAGAATCTTTAACCTAAGGCTGAGATATTACATTAAAGATCTTGTTATTATTTTCTAAACTCCTCAAAAAGCTGCTGCTACTTCTATGGCTTTGTCTTGCAATTTTTTTTTTATTCTTCCTCTTTATGCTTGTTTATATGAATTAATAAGTCCTGTAAAGTTTTCTGAGAGACCAACAATCACCCTGTAAAGTTTTCTGAGTGACCAACAATCACCGTTCTGTTTTATTGCCTCTGCAAATCACATTTTCTTTACATTTATTGTCGGAGGCATGGATAAATTCTCATTGAACAAATCTCATTAGTTTATAAGTTATGATATTTTTCATTCTTGTGCTACCTGGTCCGCTTCACAAGTGTTTGTTTAAAAAAAATGCATTTGTCAATTGAAGTGCATTGTTACATTTCCTGGTCTCTCATCGTTCCAGTTCCTTGGCTGTTTATTTAGAGAATCTTCAGTGTACTATTGTGAATTTGATGGATTTTTGTTCTTTATATCTGTACCAGTTTATCGACCTTCATTGATATCAATTTGGAATCCATTTTTTCCACGGAAGTGTTTTTCTATTTCAAAGAGTTACAGAAGAACCAACAATATAAAAATAAAACGAAGAAAGAAGAGTACTTTTTGTTCCCATGGTGATTTCTCTTAGAGCTGATCCTTTCTCATGTTCAAGAAAATAACTAATTCAATTTTTTTGTTCCCATGGTGATTTCTCTTAGAGCTGATCCTTTCCCATGTCCAAGAAAATAAGTAATTCAATTTCTAATGGTATCCAATGTTATACTAGTAGGATAGGTAAGCAACTTGACTTGCCTTGAAAGCTGGTTTTTCGTAGCTACATTCGCCATGATTGTTCCACAATTTATTTTTCAACAAACCTTTGACTTGAGACGTTGATGGTTACTTTGGTCGTGATGTCTCATTTTGTTGCAGCAGGTAGAAAGATATTTTTTATTCGTTAAAGATATGTGTTTTATTTTTTAAATCATAACTTATAAAATTATTTGGCAATCAAATTTTATTTGCAAAAAATTATATCATTTATTTTAAAAATTATTGTTTGATGGCAATATAAATATGTTATATATACTATATATAAGTATGTTATATCATTTAAGAGAAGTTGTTATTCTTTTCATCTAAATTTAAATTACATTTGGGACATTTTTTTTTCATGGGTCAATTGGACTGTGCAAGGTATCATTAATCTTATTTTCCCTTAAATATGCTACAAATATTTTAGCTCCAAGAGTTAACTGAAGTAATCATGAGTTAGAAGTAAGATCTCTCCTTCAAATTACATTGATTATCACATGTTGGTAGTGAAATCTCCATTGCTTGATTATAAGAAAAAAAAAAAAGATTATAAAAAAAATGTTGAAACAAATGAAAATAAAATGTAAATAAATTATTGAAAACAATTTAGCATTTTCTTTGCATTAAAATATACATATAATTTTATACCTAATTTTATAGTACTTTAAAAGTAGTTATCCTTCCTTAAAAATTACAAATAAATAAATAAATTGATATTCACTCTATATCCTTTGCTATCCTAATCAATTGGGCAACATCTCCTTTTTTGAGACTAAGTAGGGTTGTCGACAAGGATTCTCCCTCTCCCTTATGCTATTCTTACTAGTAGTGGAAGGGATGGGTAGATTAACTTTAAAAGAGGAATTAGAAAATGGTAGATTAAAAGGGATTTGCAAATTAGTTATGCAATATCACACATATTTTTTTTGTGGATGTTATTATAAATGTTTATGAAGGTTTTAGAAGTATAGTTGAGAAGTTTAAAAATATACTAGATTTACTTTGTAAAGTTACTCACATGATAATAACTATTTACAAATTCACTTTGTCCATGTAGGATATTCTAAAACATGAACATGATACTTTTCTACTTATTTTCTTTTGAGGTGATACTATTTACAAATTCACTTTATTCATGTCCGATATTCTAAAACATGAGCACATATACTTTTTCTAGTTATTTTTTTTCGAGGTGATTGATATGAATTAGGGACTAAAGTATTTGGGCTTTCCCTTGAAACAAAATTTGTAAAAAAAAGATGGTTGGAAATGGTTGGTTGTCAAAGTAGAAAATAAAATAAAGCATTGGTGCAATAGATGGCTCTCAAGAGAAAGAAGATTGGTATTTGTTAAAGCAGTACTGAAATCCATATCACTATATTGGATTTTGAGATCCAAGCCAATGGTCATTGTTACTTTTTCTCAATCAGTAATAATATGAATAATCTAAATGTATATGAATAATAATATGAATAAATAAAATATACATTAAATAAATTCAAAGAAAAAATATGTGTATCTTATACCTAGCTATAGTAGAGGAATGGATTAGGAACTTGGTGAAACATGTGCATAATGCATCAATTATCTAGAAAGATGTGAACTCATATTTCCAATTGGTTGGTTGATTTGGAAGGTGTGTAGAGGGGATAAATTCTAGATCAGGCTCGATAGAAATGTCAAAATAGTGGAAGAAGATGACCAATTGTTATGGTTTCTTAATCATTTGGGGATATATGTACTCAAACTATGATAAAGAGCCCTCGTCGAGGAAGGATTCGGGAGAAAAACGGTTTGGTGGTGGAAAATCATATGGATGCTAATGTTTACCCCCATAATAAAAATATCCATATGGCTTGTCTTAAATAACAAGGCTCCTACCTAGGAGGTTCTACATAAAAATAACTTTATTGACCTAGGTTGGTGTAGTCTATGCCAACAAGTAGAGGAAATAGTAGATTAATTGCTTCTAACTTGTTCCTTTCCCAAACAGGTCTGGAAACAAGTTGAAAGCATGACATGGTCAAGAAATGTATGGGGAGGAGGAAGTAATGGAGAAGACTTCAGGTATTGGTATACAACTAAGGATACAAAGAAAACCATAGCTCTTCCACTCAATATATCTTAGTGAATATGGATCGCTAGAAACCTAAAGCTACTTGAAGGACATGAGACTCTTTCCCTCAAATTTGCATTCTAATCTTTAAATATACAAAATTCATACCAATAGGTTGAAGAAAATAAAAATAAAAAGACAAGGGACAAAATAAGAAGTCACAAATAAGGACATGTGTTGGACATACTTTTATGGTTCCTCTCAAGGGAATCTCTCAAAAGGAGGTTTGAGAGGAATCTTATATCTCTTCTCAAATCACAATGTATCCTTCAAATCAACCCTATAGTTGGCTCAAGAATATGGTGTTACATAGTTGTATTTATTTTTGAGGATTCACTACTTGTGATTCAATGGTTATGAAAGGAGGCATAACTCATAAATTTCACCTTACAACTACTTTTTGATTATATATAATGAAAAATGACAACCTTAGATTACATATTTCTATGTCTCATATATATAGGGATAAGAACATGGGAGTTGGTGGCATTTAAAAAGGGACATTGGATTTTGAGCATGATACTTGGAAAATCCCCATTTGTTTTAGGATAGTCACACAAATGATTTTTCTCATGCACATTGACTATAATTTTTCTTTTTCTTTTTCAAGATTTTAATATTTGCAATAATATATTCTTGTCTTTTAAATTTATGAATAATCACATTTCTTTGTTAAAACAACTCAAGGTTTTGGGTTTTTGATTGTGGATAGTTTTGAGATCCTTTTGAAATATGTAATCTAGATGTTCTTTAAGTCAAGGAACACATTTTCCCTTTTGATTTACCTTAATGATATGTATACACAATTGTTTGCTCCATTAAACTACAAGCACTTTTGTGAATGCCTTAAGTATAAGATAATGTAATTTTGTTTTTTTAT
>ML790122.1:70870-87399 GCA_009831015.1 Picea engelmannii | reverse complement strand
TATATATATATATATATATATATATATATATATATATATATATATATATATATATATATATAATTCTAATTTTTAAATTTAAATTAAAATAAATTGATTTTTTCATCAATTTTTATTTTTAAATAACATTATTAATGGTTAATATTTCAACTTTAAAAATAACAATTAACTTTTAAATAACATTATTAATAATTAAGATTTCAACCTTGAAAATAACATTTAACTTAAAAAAGTTAATAGGTATAACTTCAAACTAGTTTTATTACCATATAAACCTCCACCTCTAACATTTTGACAATATATTTATCCATTTCTAATCTTATTTTATTATTGTCTTAATATATAAAGAACATTTTTTTATTAAGATAATATTAATCTCCGTAAAGTTTATTTATGTATCCTAAAAACCTTAACATTGGTTTTTTATTTTATTTTATCAACTATTAGTTTATTGAATAGATTTTAATTTCATATTTTCATTTAAAATAAATGATAAAAGTAACTTCAATTAATTAATGTATAATAAAAATATTGTATATCAAACATAATATACAATAATTTTATTTTTTTACTTTGAATTAATTTTATACTTCCAAATAATTTAACCTTTTAAACATAGCCTTTTATTTTAACCATAATATTTTAAATATAAAATTAATGTATATATAAATAGATAATAATAAAATATAAATTATCATAAAACAAATGTAAAAAAAACAAACAAAATATAAATACAAGAAAAAAACATATCTATTAATTTAATATGTTTCACATAAGATATATTTATTAACTCAATATATTTCATGTATATGTAAATTAATAAAGATATATATCTTATATTTAAATTAATAAAGATATATATTTTGTATGTAAATCAATAAGAAGTAAAGATAAATATTCAATTATCTTTTTTTTTTTTTAATTTTTGAATTTTAATTAATAAAATTTACAAATTATTATTATTATTATAATTTTTTTTTCTCATTTAAAAAAATATATATATAATCTTATTTTATCTCAAAACATTATTTACTAAAAATTTTAGATTTAGACACTCTCTAAATTATTTTTTTGAAATTTTGATTAAAAAATATTCATTAATTTATCTTTAAAAAATTATTAATAAAAATTCAATATTTTTCAAATTATTTTATTAAAAAAATAAAATTCATTACATCACTTTAAATATTTTAAAATAATGTCATTTGTCAAGATAAATAATCATAACTTTAAAAAAAAATAAAATTAAATAAATTACAAAAAAAAATATTAATTCATTTTTTAAAATGATAAAATATATTTAATCCATAACCCAAATCATGAGTACATTGTTATGTACTTATCTCTAAAAGTGCCCATTTCTACTTACCTCTATAATCACTAGTAGATAAACCACATAATGACTAGTCCTTACTAACCTTATCTTAGTTTACAATATAATATAAATATATTCTTGTGATATTCCAAAAATTGTTGGATACAAAATCCAAGCACTCATCTTTACTTACCTCTATAATTACATAATAAATAAGACACACAATGACTAATCCTTATTAACCTTATCTTAGTTTACAATATAATATAAATGTATTCTTGTGATATTTCAAAGATTGTTGAATACAAAATCCTTCAGTGAATAAGGCTACAAATTAATAAACTTATTCAAATTCCAATTAAGAAGCACATTCACAATGGAAAGAAATATCACATTGTTGCAAATTTAATATGTAGATTCAATCACTATTTAACTAAGGCAAACATATAAACTATTTAACTAAAGAAATCATTTGTTGTATTTTTTTTTGTGAAAAAGTATGTAGAAAATTTTAACACACTTAACTTTGTATTTTCTTTGTGATAGAGTATATAAAAACTATGAGAAGATTATATAAAAATGGAAAAGAAAATACACTTATAGTATGAATGTAGGCACAGAGATGCATTTTTACACTTAACTTTGTATTTTCTTTGTGATAAAGTATATAAAAACTATGAGAAGATTATATAAAAATGGAAAAGAAAATACACTTATAGTATGAATGTAGGCACAGAGATGCATTTTTACACTTAACTTTGTATTTTCTTTGTGATAAAGTATATAAAAACTATGAGAAGATTATATAAAAATGGAAAAGAAAATACACTTATAGTATGAATGTAGGCACAGAGATGCATTTTTACACTTAACTTTGTATTTTCTTTGTGATAAAGTATATAAAAACTATGAGAAGATTATATAAAAATGGAAAAGAAAATACACTTATAGTATGAATGTAGGCACAGAGATGCATTTTTACACTTAACTTTGTATTTTCTTTGTGATAAAGTATATAAAAACTATGAGAAGATTATATAAAAATGGAAAAGAAAATACACTTATAGTATGAATGTAGGCATAGAGATGCATTTTTAAATAATCTTTAATTTAATAGTTTATATTCTTTTTTAACAAAAGATAAATGTATCATAATATGAAAATAGGCACATCACGAGTTCATTTTTAAGTAATTTTTGATTTAATATTTTACACTCTTTTTAAACAAAAGATAATATAAAAATGTAATTATCATTTCTTAGTAATAAATTAATTTTACTTAAATTATTTATAAATTACATTACTATTATATTCAACTTATGTATTCACTTTCCATTTTAACTTCATTACTATTATATTCAAATTATAGCTTCAACTTATGTATTCACTTTCGTATTACTAAATTTTTGAATACTTTTTATAACTTTAAATTACGTATTCGCTTTCTATCTTAACTTTAAATTACGTATTCGCTTTCTATCTTAACTTTAAATTATTATGTATTCACTTTCTATCTTGTTTTTTTCTGATTTATTACATCGTCAAAATTCACTTTCTATCTTTAACTTTATATCACGTTATGATATAAACTGTAAAATAAAATGTAAGTGTCATACAAGAATTGAGATTCTCCACAGACACATACATATGGTGGAAAGTTTACTTCCACGAGACTGATATCATCAACAATATACCATATTATTAGTACCTGACTCAGCATCATTAGTATAGCAAGATAAATATTGAATTATCAAGTGCGTGGTGAACGGAAGAGGCGAGTGCCCAAGAATCAGGGTGTCACTTGAGTTGAGTTCCAGCATAGCTTGAGATCCGTAGCAGAAGGGAGAGTCAGCTTCCAGGAGAGCCGTGCGGAAGAGCCGTCCGCTGAAGAAAGAGTCGCTGCGCTCTGAAGGGAGAGCCGTTGGACTGCAGAACTGTCGCCGATTTGCTTCCAAGATAAGAAGGCGCAGATAGGAGTCAAAGGAGGCCGCCGATGTAAATGTCCTTTTAAAAACTGTCGTAGCAGATTTAGTCCGCTGAAGGAGCCCACCGAGGGACTACAGTTTTGATTGGGACGAGAGAGCAATTTTCGTGCACAAGCCAAGAAAGGAAAACGAAAATAGTCGCCCTGTAATACAAATTGTGAGCCATCCGTGACAGCCGCCGAAATTTTGCGAGAGCGGACACTTATATATTCCCGTTCAAGCAGAAGAGATAGCCCGAGTTTATTAGAGAAGACAGCCCGGCCGGGAGGAAGGTCGTGAACAAGGAGGAAAAATTAAGGGAGGCGATCGAAGCAGCCTCAGATACGCTGTCCATTTGTGTGCGCCGCCATTGAAGGAAGGAAGAAGCTGCGTGAAGGAGCTGGGAAGGAAGAAATTCCAAAAATATTTGTAAAAAACACTCACCTTCCTCTACTATATATAATCTCTAATCTCTAGTTTATTTTGCTTAAAGTGTTTAGAGGCTTGAATTTTTTTTACAAAGTGTGTTTATTTGTAAGGGTTCAACATGTTTATCTTGTGAAGATGAGATGATATTGTGATTGGGGTTACAATTTTAATTGATATAGAGTTTCTATATTGGGTTTTAAAAGGCTTAGATCATTTTAAAGTGATTTTAGTGTTTTTTAAAGATGACAAATATCATGGAAGATTCATATATAAATGAATCAATTAAGTTAGAGGGGGAAAATTATGTCAATTGGAAGTTTAAATTGCAGACGTTGATGGAAGGATACAATGTTTGGTCGATTGCACGTGGAGACGAAGCAAAACCAGTAGCCCCAGCAGCCTCAGTTCAAGATTGAGAGCGACGAGAGACTTAAGCGAAGGTGCTATTGAGGATGTCCGTCAAGGACAATATCATCCCACACATTAGGGAATGCAAAACATCCCATGAAACTTGGGAGACACTTAAAGGTTTGTATGAGACGACAAACACAAACCGTGTGTTATTTTTGAAGAGTAAGCTTCTTTCAATTAAGATGGAGGAAAATGAAAATATCAGTAACTTTCTTTCTAGAATCAAAGATTTGAAAGATAAGCTAGGAGATATTGGTCACTGTCACATTAAATGGCATGTTAGATGAATATCAAATGTTCATTACTGGTTTGCAGCTAGGGAAAAGGCCCCTACGTTTGATGAATTGGCAGGTATTCTTCTGCAAGAGGAGGAGCACAGAAAGAATCTCAATGGAAGATCTCACAATTCAGATCTGGCATTGGTGGCGAAAGGGAAACGACCCTACAAAGGAAAGTCATGGAGGAGAAATAAAGAAGGCCACATTCAAAACCAGATAATGGCAGGGAACCACCAAGCACAAACACAAATGTGAAGAAGAATGAAGGATGCTACTACTGTGGTAAGTTTGGATATTATGCTAAAGATTGTAGGAGGAGGAAGTTTAATGAGTCCAAATATAACAAACATTCAGGAAATTTTGTTGATAAAGGTGCCAGAGTATGTAATGATTTCAAATATCTCAAGTTGTTTGTTTCTGATGCTGCTTTATCAGCAGACACTGATGATGCTAATGCCTGATTTATTGATTTTGGTGCTTCAATTCATATGTCATGTAATAGGAATTGGTTTGATACATATCATGAAAACATTAATGATGTTCATAAGATCTATCTAGGAGATGATAGGTCACATGAAATTAAAGGGTATGGAGATGTATCTGTGACTTTACCTATTGGTGAGGTGAAACAAATCCATAATGTAATGTATGTGCGAGGCATAAAGAAGAATTTAATTTATGTATCCACCATTGCAGATCAAGATCTTAAAGTAGAATTTGTTAAGTCACAATGTGTGGTGAAAGATATACATGATCACTACAAAATCATTGCAAGAGGATCAAGAGTTGGAGGACTATATAAGCTTGATGTTACAAGGAGGGATCATCAAGCGTTGACATCCACAATTATGTCAATGGAAGAGTTATGGCATCAAAGGTATGGACACCTAAACCATAATGATCTTATGATGCTTCGGAGGAAAGAAATGGTAGAAGGTCTTCCAATGTTTAAGAGTGAACATGTTGAATGTGAAGGATGTGCATTAGAAAAACAACATAGAGAAGAGTTTCCTATGCATATAGATAAAAGAAAGCGAGAAATTCTTGAACTAGTGCATAGTGATGTTTGTGGACCCATGCAAACTAGATCTCTTGAAGGAGCATATTATTTCCTTATTTTTATTGATGATAGAACTAGATACACTTGGGTATATTTTATGAGAAAGAAAAGTGATGTCTTTGAATATTTTAAAGAATTCAAGAATATGGTTGAAAAGCAAACATGAAGGAGCATCAAGATTCTCAGGTCAGATCAAGGAGGGGAGTATACATCAGGGGCATTCATCAGGTATTGCAAAAATAATGGGATTCAACAATAGTTTACAGTGCCACATACTCCTCAGCAAAATGGAGTAGCAAAAAGGAAAAATAGAACCTTGGTTGAATGTGCTTGTAGTATGATAAAAGGTAAAAAAAATTCTAATGGTTTTTGGGCTAAAGAAATTAGTATTGATGTATATCTAAAGAATAGGAGTCCTACAAAAAGTTTAGAGAACAAAACACCTTTTGAAGCTTTTTATGGATATAAACCAGAAGTGAGTCACTTGAGAATATTTGGGAGTAAAGCATTTGCTCACATTCCAAAAGAAGATAGAAGAAAGCTTGATGCAAAGGAAATCAAATGCATATTTATTGGTTATTGTACAGAATATAAAGCCTATAAGATGTTTGATCCTAACAATCATAAGGTGTTTGCAAGTAGAGATGTGTTGTTTCATGAAAATGAAGATGAAGTACGAAAAACATATGATTATGATGTGTGGAATCTACCTAAAGAAAATGAGGAAAATGCTAATGAAAAAGAAGAAGAAGTCCAAGGAGAAGCTCCAAGCATCATAGATTCTACAAGTAGCCAGAGAACGCCTAAAAGAGGTGAAGGAACTCCACAAAGAATTGAAGAACTAAGGAGGACAACAAGACAATCTAAGACCCCGGTCAGGTATATAGACTATGCCTTAATAACTCAAGCTATGAATGTGGTAGAACCTTTAAATTATGAGCAAGCTAAAGACTACAAAGAATGGATGGATGCCATGAAGGAAGAATATGACTCTATAATTAAAAATGAAACATGGGAATTGACAGAATTGTCTGAGAACAAAACCCCCATAGGATCAAAATTGTTGTTCAAATATAAATTTAATGTTGATGGTAGTATAGACAAATACAAAGCTAGATTGGTTGCCAAAGGTTATTCACAAAAAGAAGGGATAGATTATGAAGACGCTTTTGCTCCTGTAGAAAAAATTAATACTATTAGATTAATGATTGCATTGGCTACCAAGAACAATTGGCAGTTGCATCAGTTAGATGTCAAGTCAGCATTTTTGAATGGAGAATTAAAAGAAGAGGTTTATCCTGTTTAGAGGGGCTTGTAAAGAAAGGAAAATAACATCTTGTATGCAAGTTGTAGAAAGCTTTATATGGACTTAAACAAACACCTAGGTCTTGGTATGAGAAAATTGATACATTTTTCTTTCAACGAGGCTTTATAAAAAGTAAAAGTGATCAAAACCTGTATATCAAGAAAGATAGAAATGGCCAAATTGATTTGATTTCTCTATATGTGAATGATCTTATCATAAGAGGAAGTGCTACTGGGATGATTGAAGAGATCAAAATAAAGTTGTCACAACAGTTTGAAATGAAGGATCTTGGGCATTCACATTACTATTTAGGTCTTGAGGTATGGAGAGAAAATGGTGAGACCTTAATCACACAAAGAAAATATACAAAGGAGGTACTCAGGAGGTTTAATATGAACACATGTAAGCCAATATCCACTCCATTAGAACAAAATGTTAAGCTCAGCATATATGATGACTCAAAAGAAGTGGATGGTACTTTGTATCGACAATTGGTGGGAAGTCTAAATTATCTCACCACAACCAGGTCAGATATTGCATATTCAATTAGCATTCTTAGCAATTTATGGCTAAGCCTCATGAGAATCATTGGAAAGCTGCAAAGAGAGTCCTTCGATATTTGAAAGGGACTATTGATTTTGGTATTGAGTATACTAATGATTTTGATGTTGAGTTGACAGGTTTCTCAGATTCTGATTGGGCAGGAGATTGATAGGAAGTCTACTACAGGATATAATTTCAGTTTTGGATTAGGGATCGTGTCCTGGAGCAGTAAGAAACAGCCAATTGTTTCTTTGTCATCCACTAAAGCTGAGTACAAAGCATTATGCACTGCCACCTGTGAAGCAATTTAGCTAAGGAGGATACTTGAAGATGTTGGAGAAAAACAAAAAGTACCAACAATCATCCAATGTGACAACCAAAGTTCCATCAAACTGGCAAACAACCCAGTGTATCATGCTAGGTCAAAGCATATTGAGACACACTATCATTTTGTAAGAGAAAAAATACAGTCAAATGAAATTGATGTATTGTATTGCAACACAAATGATAATGCTGCAGATATATTTACAAAGCCTCTTGGGAAGGCTAAGTTTGTAATATGTGGAGATAAAATAGGTGTTGTAAAGGTTGTTTAATTAAGGGGGGGTGTTAGAAATTAATTAAACAACCAGTCCAGTAGTTGATAGAGATAAGCCTGCAATAAATGCACCGACTGCATCGACTTCGGTAAACTCTTGAAAGAACCAGAAACGTCTGGAAGAAGCAATTCCAGACATTGATCTTGAAACTAATCAACGGTGGAGCTCATCCCACCACTGTATAAATACTCAGGCCTATAATGAAATAGACAAGTTGTTTTGTATATTCTTTGTGTCTCTCTGTCTGTGTGAGTTCTGTGATAATGGTATTATTACTTGACTCTGATACATGCTTCGCATGGCAAGTGCCATGCACAATTCTCTGTACATGTCACTATCTAAGATTCAAAAAACTCTACAATAATGGAATCAATAATTGGTTCAGTTAACTGACTTAAGTACAAAAACTCCGCAATAACAGAATCAATAACTTCAGCATATAACAGGGTTCATTATTATGCTTTAGATTGTCTGTAACTAATAAAATGCATGATTTAGATTCTTTCTAATTAATAAAATGCATAAACTAATAAAGTGCAGAAGAAGAAAATATGGCAGCACTAGAATAACAAATGGCTATTCTGGAGAAAATATTGAATGTTTACCAGAGTTTATTTGTAAGGGGAAGGGTAATCAATCAATATCTTTTATGCTAGTAATACCTGGAAACAAAAGAGGTGAGGAAAAATATTTAATGAGTTGAGATTAAGATTCTGAGCAATTTTCCTATTTTATACCTAAACAAAGTGCTCAAAGTGCCTGTATTTGTCTTACCACTTATATTTCTTTGCCATGCTTGTTAGTCTCATACTGTAGCTCTCGGTATTCCAATTTTTACTTTTTTTTGGGAAGAAAAAGCCATGTCAGTACCTTCATGTAGTTCTACAATCATACTATGCTAGAGTTAATCTATGAGATTACGTGTGAAATTTTATAGAAAAACTGTGTATATGTGATAAGAAATTCGTTGCAGTGCTCCTTTGTCTCTGCAATATAAAAACATCAACATGTTTCTCAGTAAACAAACCAAGAAAAATCCACTACATTGCAATGATGCAATTAACAACTAACCAAAAATTAAAGAATATTGAATCTATTCTAGATTCTTTGAGTCTAGGCAAAGAAACCATGTATCATCTGCCCAAGAAATATGACATCTGAGGTAAAGCATTCTTTCTCATTTCATGTTGGCATGTGACTTGGAGCTATGAATGAGCTATCTGTAAGTTTAGATTTCAAAAAATATTGAAACACACACATGCTTATTTAGGGAAGTATTCAATTTTGAATCCCAAAAAACCCAAACAAAAGATTAAGGCTGTAATGCCCCACCTGGATATGAACATGAACGGTGAAAACAATTGTTGTATACTTGGTGAAAATCTTGCAGCTCTTAAAGTTTCAAAATCCTTGCTGTTAACTCTGTCATATTAATTTTCTTTATACAGCTGACAACCATCAGTTGTTGACTCCCAGGATTGGGTTAGAAACGAGCTCGCCTTCCCATTCATTGATTTTATTCTCTTGTAGGTGTTCTTCTCCGAGATTGTTGTGATGAGATTTGTTGATGTCCTGAGATTTATGCTAGAATATCTGCACGTGACTAACCTCGGGGCTAATTCCAGATTTTCAGAGCAGTTGTTCAGTTACCATTGAATTTACTTTGTTCCCTAATCTAGGGTAGCATGCGGGTTGATCTCATTTTCTAATGATATTGTAGGGATTTGTTGGAGTCAAATTGATATGGAATGATATTGTAGGGAATTGTTGGAGTCAATATGATATCTCTTCTACTCTAATATCTCGTTGTCTATGGTTACTGTAGGTATTGTTCTCCAGGCCATGAGTGTAACTTATGCTCAAATACGACGTCACCTCTGCACGAGTGAGATTATGCGACCAAGGAACTCTTCTTCCCCTATTTGTTCCAGCTTCTATGCATTTATACTTAATTTACGACAATATATCATGCGTTCGAAATATCACCGGGATATATGTGTCATCTACCCCTCTAATGAATAATGAAGAAGTTGCATGATTGGAACCCTTCTATTGTTGATGGCGATGATGGGATTAACAACTAGATTTCTTTTGATCAGTATAAAAACCCGAGGCAAGGCCAAACGGTTGCAGGGCATAGTGATGATCTGAATCCCATGTCAGTGGGTGGCTGATGCTCTTGATAATCCAAGAAACGCATTGTATACCACAAGTAATAACAGGTGGGCGTGAGGTCGAAGCTACAATTAACAAACGGTGCACCCAAGATACAGATGTACATCATGCAAATATTTTATTTTTTAATTGATTTATTGTTTCACAATTAGCATAGTAGAACATAGAATTATGTCCCATCCACCTCTCTTTCCCAATCAAAAAGACTAGTAACATATTTTAAAAATCTAAAAAATATTTTGAATTTGCCGAATATTAATTTAAAAACGAACTATTATTGGACATGTAGGTTCAATACTGACTATGATTGGTGTATATCAATACTATCTGATTCTTCAGATATTTCTCCACCCATCACCTATCTTCTCTGCATCATTTGTCCATCCATCTTCTTCGTATTAAAAGTGTTAAAATCCACAAATGATGTGTAGTTTTCACCAATCATTGTTCTCATTTTCCACCCATGTTATCAAATTCTTTGAGCCGTTGTTAATTTTCAGATCATAATAATCATTGTTGGCCATTCATTTTGGATGCACGGCTTGGATCAATCATATTGACAAAAGTATGAGAGTTTTCTTACGGTAAGTGCAAGTGTTCAAATAATGGCTAGTGAAATTGAGTAATATTATTTGTTTATGTTAAGGTTCACCTTTTCTTAACATTATTTCATGTTTCTCATAATTTCATTCCTTTGTCTAATCCATGTTTTTCATAATTTCATTCCTTCATGGCTTTGGTTTTGGTTTGATAAATTTATGTTATATTATTGGGGTGTCATACACCAAGACTTTAAAAATAGATTATTATTATTATTATTATCATTTCATTGTAGGATGGATTTATATCATAATATCATTTAATTCTTTTAGGAGACCATTGTATTTGGGAATGAAACCAAAATTTCTTATTAAGAGGTCACTTTTATTAATTATCTATTAAACAATATAAAAGGTTAAAAAGTAAATTTATTACATGCACACATTCTGTGAAGGAAGAGAGGCACAACCCTCATTTCAAATTTTGAATTTGAATATAATTAAATGCTTGTAAGGATGTTAGAGCCATGAGGCCGTGCATATACGCAGGCTTTAGATGTAAATAGCTTTAATGGTTGTAAGGCTGGATCTAGCTCCGATTCGGACTAGACAACCATTTATCGGTAATTCAATGTAATTAAATGAGAGTTGGTGAGGATGGAGGGAAGAGCTCGAAGAGCCCCCTCATGTAAAAGATCTTTGATCTTGTTTTGGGTAGGTAGCAAGAGTTAGAGAAGAGAGCAGAGAGGAGGAGCCAAGACTCTGTCAAAGTTTGAGCTCAGGAACACCTTGTAAAGGAGACATTTGATATTAATACAAACCAGCGAAGATTTTCCTACATATTGTCTGTGTTGTGTGAATGTCTATGTGTGTTCTATTTATGCTGTGAATGTATGTTGTAGATGTGCAGGGACAGATAGGTTCTTCTATTTGTAGAGTTCTTTGATTTCAGGTTGAAGTTCTTTGAGACTTCATGCCAAGAGGGTGTGACAGAACACTGCAGGTTCTGATAGTAGTGCTTAGAGAGCACTTCCAATTCTACGAAATTTGGATAAGGATGTGCTAGGAGGGAACACCAAATGAAATCATTGACTCAGAGGAAGACCTCAAGGTTATTGAACACCTTGGAGGCAAGACTGTGTAGAGGAAGACATAGTGGAAGACATAATCGTTGCGAGATTCTGTAAGAACTCTGCCATGTGGGCATTGAGTAGATGCACGGGTTGCAATGAGGAGGAACTCCATTGTGAGTTCAAGAAGAAAACTGAGTCACTGAGAGAACTCTGGGGAAACTTTGACAGGAGGGCATTGAGTCAGTGTGCAGATAGAGCACAGAAGGAAAGAACTCTTTTGAGTTCTAGAATAGAAGAAGAGTCCGAGGAAGGATCTTCATAGGGTTGTTGAACACCCTGCAGACTCAGCAAGAAGTTGCTTGAGCAAGAGAGTGCGAGGAGGGCATCAGATTCTCCATATGAGGGAGAAGGAAAAAGAGTTAATCCCTTAGAGGTCGAAGCTACAGGAAAAGATCAGAAGAGATAACACCTTTGTGCATGCAAAGACTCTGCAAGGAGCACAAAAGTTGAAGAATCCTTTGAGGATTCAAGGAGAGAAGCTCAGGAGGAGTAGTGCTTTCATGCAGAGAGCCATAGCTGCAAAATTCGTGGAAGACTGAAACGTGAAAACCTGAAGCTGCTGAAGAAAAGCACGGGTCGCAGAGATTTGAGGTATTTGTGGTCATTTCGGAGTTCGAAACTTCGGGAGTTTTGAAGACAAAGGATCGAGCATTTCGATAATTAGAACTCCAAAATCGCGAAATGTGACATAGAGGAGAGTGAAGTTGTGGCCACACTTGATATTGGGATTTCGGGATTTTCCATGCCGAGGATCCCGTAGACATAAGTTTGAAGCATTTCGGGATGAGGAGGAAGTCGGGACACATGTATTTTCGGCATTTCGGAAATCATCTTTTCGGAAGTCTTGAGGACAGGAAGTCAGGCGCTTTATGTCAATGAACCCCAAGAGGAATGCGGTCATATGAGGGGTGGTCATATGGACTAAGGGTATAGCCCAGGGGACTAACCCTGAGTGAATCCAATTCGAAAAAACCAGCATTTCGGAGACCCGGAGATCGAGGAGTCAAGGACTCTCGACATCGGGACTCAAGGAGTCCTGGGACCCAAAATTCTATTTTCGGGGAAAAGGTCCATGGACGTATATAGAGGTCGTGGGGAGAGTTGAAGGACCTATGGATCGAGAAATTTTGAGGGTCTGATAGGGACTTGAAGGAGCCGCTTCAGATCAGAGGGGTTTTTGAACGATCCTTAGACCGGGAGGTCATGCAGAACATGTGGAGGCAGGGGGCGTTTGCGCCAAGTGTGGTATTAGAGCTGGACTCTGTTTGTATATTTCAGGTAGAGGGAGCAAGAAATAAGATACTCTGATGCACGTCAATTGTGGTATAAGAGGTAGCTTGCAGAGACAAGCAAAGGAATGCAGAGTGTTGGAAAATCTGTAATGATTGTTTGCAAGTAAGAAGCAGTATAGAAAGACAGTTAGGAGGACTGGAAGGAAATGTTGGGAATGCTCAGGGTTGCAGAGTGACAATAGAAGATCTTTCAGGAGGATAGATAGACAGCTGGAAGAATGACTACTGAAGGTCATGCACACGATGGAAAGAAGAACCACCAGCAGCACGAGAATGCTGCAAGGGATAAAGATCTTGCCGAGATCAGGGCAAGGATGGATGAACTTGCACTGCGGGTGCAACAGGATACAAGGTCGCGATGGGTGTATGAATGGCCCATCAGGATGAAGTTTAAATGGCCAGTTAGGGAATTGATGGCCAAAAGACAATAGAGGTTGTTGAGAAGGTGGTTGAGGCATGCTGAAAACCTCAACAAACCAGAGGAGAAAATGGTTCAGGTGTGTGAACCAAAGGATGGGAGAAACCTTAGTAGTGAGGATGACATGGGATCAGCTGAAGATCTCAAGGACTGCCAAGAGGGAAGAGCAGAAGTTCCCAATTTCTAAGAGGGAAATTAGAAGAGATCACTGTGGGATCTCACAGACTGTAAGAGGACAGCAGGGGAATTTCATATTGCTAGGAGGGAAATAAGACGAGATCTTTGCGGGAGCTCATAGACTTCCATGAGGGCAACAGGAAAATCCCAATTTGTCAGGTGGGCATGGGAACTGAAATGAGGCTATGTGAAAGTCTCATGAACTCGGAGGTGAGTTCATATCAGCAAGGGATGCTGGTAAGTGGAGATTCATGTGGTTTTGCAAATCATGTGAATGAAGATGATGACAAGTTAAAAACTTGCACCATCTAGGAGGAGGATCGAAGGAATCTTCTAATGGTTGGAGGAATTCAGATATCCCTACCAGGAAGCCCAATTGAGGCGAGGATTTGTGTTGTCGATGAAAGAGAAACAACAAGAGAAGGACAACCAGATGCGACTGTCAAAGGAGAAGTGGAGAAGATGTTAGAGGCTGCCCAAGAAGAGGAAAATGAGCATTCTGAGGAATGGATCAACAGTTTTAGCCAGGGATCTGAGAAGACTGCAACACTGAAGCTGACAACAGAAAAAGAGCAGGCAGATAGATTGATCACTCCATGGGAGATGGATTTGGAAATACTGGAGGATTGGCTGAACAATCCAGAGCCATCGAGTGATTGCCATCAATAGATGTTGGCAGAAGAGCATTGTGAGGAATTGCTCAGAGATTTCAGCCAAGGAGTTTAACAGGTGATGAACACTGTAGTACTAAGGTATGCAGCGGAAGACGAAAGAGAATTACAGGCTGAAGAACAACTGGAAGAAGATGGGCACACACCAAAAAAGGGAATGGAAGTAGAAGCACTGTCAGATGAAGAGGAAGTTGAGCAACAGTTCAGTAAGAAGACTGCAGAGATGAAATCTGCAACAGGGTGGAAAGTCAAGGCCACAAGAGATTAAGAAGATGGCATGGTAGATCATGGTGATCTGCCCATTTGCAGAAAGAAAATGCAGCTGAGGAGACTGCATGGACAGAGCCAGCCATTACAGTAGTTGGACGAAGTGGTAGAAGACATCATAAGGCTGATGTTGATATCAACAAAGACTGCTAGTAAGGAAAGACTGGGCAGAAAAGTAGTGGCAACAACAGCAGAGTAGTGGAAGCAGCAACAACAGAGAAATGGAGTAGATGAACAAATCCAAAGAATTGTTTGGGATCCAGGAGGATTTCAAAATCCGAGATGGGAAGCTCATGAGAAGGATCTCTTGATTTTTGCAACTGAGGAGTATGATGCATGAGCACCACTCCACGTCATCATGCGCCAGCTAAGCGAGGCACATCAACGCACACATTCGATGAAGGAAAAGAGGTGCGACCCTCATTTCAAATTTTGAATTTGAATATAATTAAATGCTTGTAAGGCTGTTAGAGCCATGAGGCCATGCATATACACAGGCTTTAGATGTAGATATACTTAATGGTTGTAAGGCTGGATCTAGCTCCGATTTGGACTAGACAACCATTTATTGGTAATTCAATGTAATTAAATGAGAGTTGGTGAGGATGGAGGGAAGAGCTCGAAGAGCCCCCTCATGTAAAAGATCTTTGATATTGTTTTGGGTAGGTAGCAAGAGTTAGAGAAGAGAGCAGAGAGGAGGAGCCGAGACTCTATCAAAGTCTGAGCTCAGGAACACCTTGTAAAGGAGGCATTTGATATTAATACAAACCAGAGAAATTTTTCCTGCATATTGTCTGTGTTGTGTGAATGTCTATGTGTGTTCTATTTATGTTGTGAATGTATGTTGTAGATGTGCGTTTATAGGGACAGATAGGTTCTTCTATCTGTAGAGTTATTTGATTTCAGGTTGGAGTTCTTTGAGACTTCATGCTAAGAGGGTGTGACAGAACACTACGGGTTCTGATAGTCAGTGCTTAGAGAGCACTTCCAATTTTACAGAATTTGGACAAGGACATGCTAGGAGGGCACACCAACTGAAATCATTGACTCAGAGGAAGACCTCAAGGTTGTTGAACACCTTGGAGGCAAGACTGTGTAGAGGAAGACATAGTGGAAGATGTTAGGGTCCTATAATTATAGGCGAGTCGATTCTTCGACTGTTGATTTGGCATCTCTCCCGATGACGAAGTATGGCTCAGGTGATTTCGCTTCCTCCCTCCATTCTTGTCGCTCAATCCCCCATCACCCTGCTGCATCCTTCATCCTCCATTGTGCTTGCACCCCCTTGACCTTGTCAGCCTCCATTATCCCGCCTTCCATCTCTGCATGAATGGACTTAGGATAAACAATGCTAGCAATATAGTTAGTCTAGGTCAAACTAATAAGTAAATGACTATTTAATAATTAATTAATTTTTAATTAATTAATTATTAATTAAGTTAGTAATCTAGGTTAGTGATTAATTAGTAACTAGGTTAGGTTAATTAAATAAAACTATTTAATAAAATAAAATGTTAAAAAACATTAAAAAGCAAAAAATAATAAAATACATTAAAAATTAAAAAATATAATATAATAAAACAGTTTCAATAAAATACAAAAAAACATAATAAATTAAAACTAACAAAAAGAAATAAAACATATAAATAATCACAAAATATTAAAAAACATTTAAAAACATTAAAAAATACAAAAAGTAAAAAGTAATAAAAACATAATTAAATAAACTAAAACATAATATATAATATAAAAAACATTTAAAAAACATAAAAAATAGAACAATAAAACATAAAACAAAAAATTAAAATTAAAATTAAAAAACAAATTAACCTAAGTCCTAACCTACGTACCCTCTACCCCGCTTACATCACCCTCCACCCACCTTACATCACTTCCCACTCATGTCCCCCCCCTCACGTCACTCCCCACCATCCCCACCTCACCTTCCACTC
>ML790122.1:38520-62781 GCA_009831015.1 Picea engelmannii | reverse complement strand
TTGCTGATGTTTTTCCTATTGTTTGGGTTGATCAAATATTATGCAAGGGAAAGCATGGTGGAAGTTACTCTCAAGCACGAGTAACAGACTTATTTCTGAGTCTCGTCACAGACAGTGAAAGAACAGAGCCATTAAATCAACTGTTGGATTGGCTCCATTGGCATTTTGCCATTACCTAGCTGAGCAATGATTGCAGTAAGGTAGGTAGGAAAATGAATAAGCTCATCACTCCGAGCATCTCTTTTTCAGTAGCGTTCATTTGATTTCATTTCAGTTGCAAAGATCAAAACAACTACAGGTTGCAGAATAAGTTTTTGGGATCAGCCCAATGGATAAAGCTCTGGTCTGCATGTTCAGAAGTCTGTGGTTCTTGTCACCTCCTGAAAGAAGTTGTCATCCCCAGGTGGAGCCTCCTGTTAGGGTCCTATAATTATAGGCGAGTCGATTCTTCGACTGTTGATTTGGCATCTCTCCCGGTGACGAAGTATGGCTCAGGTGATTCCGCTTCCTCCCTCCATTCTTGTCGCTCAATCCCCCATCACCCTGCTGCATCCTTCATCCTCCGTTGTGCTTGCACCCCCTTGACCTTGTCAGCCTCCATTATCCCGCCTTCCATCCCTGCATGAATGGACTTAGGATAAACAATGCTAGCAGTATAGTTAGTCTAGGTCAAACTAATAAGTAAATGACTATTTAATAATTAATTAATTTTTAATTAATTAATTATTAATTAAGTTAGTAATCTAGGTTAGTGATTAATTAGTAACTAGGTTAAGTTAATTAAATAAAACTATTTAATAAAACAAAATGTTAAAAAACATTAAAAAACATTAAAAAGCAAAAAATAATAAAATACATTAAAAATTAAAAAATATAATATAATAAAATAGTTTCAATAAAATACAAAAAACATAATAAATTAAAACTAACAAAAAGAAATAAAACATATAAATAATCACAAAATATTAAAAAACATTTAAAAACATTAAAAAATACAAAAAGCAAAATGTAATAAAAACATAATTAAATAAACTAAAATATAATATATAATATAAAAAACATAAAACAATAAAACAATAAAACATAAAACAAAAAATAAAAATAAAAATTAAAAAACAAATTAACCTAAGTCCTAACCTATGTACCCTCTACCCCGCTTACATCACCCTCCACCCACCTTACATCACTTCCCACTCATGCCCCCCCCCTCACGTCACTCCCCACCATCCCCACCTCACCTTCCACTCAACCCACCTACCTCCACTCCCCCTACGTCAGTCCCCACTAACCCCTCACACTCCCGCCCACCTTAATCCCCATACACCTTCGCACCCACGCGCCCCCCATCCACTATACCCCCAAAATAATCCATGCACCCAATTAATTCTGAAGCCCCCCCCACCTTCCGGAATTTAACGAGGGGGGGTCCGGAATTTAAAATAACGAGCATGCACATATGGACGGTCCTGGAGTGAGCGCCGAGATCAATGGCCTGGGTTCAATTCCGGGCCCCCCCGGGCAGTCTGCATTTAACAGGGGGGTGTCCGGAATTCCGTCTCCCGCCAAAAACCTCTTTTGCATGTTTTTACCATCTTTTGCCAGTTTTACCATGCCTTATTCCGGGGCAGATTCTGAGAAAACGGAGGCTAATTTTAAAAATCCGAGAGAGGTTTTGGCTCAAAACGGGCGGAGGAACAAAAACCTTTTTCAGTTTTTGCAACGGGGTCACGAGCAGAGAGATTCGAAGGCATCTTCGAGGCCTATTTTTCCATATTTTCCATTTTCCGTTTCAGTCCCGATCTTTCAGGAGTTGTCACGGCCAGCTGGGGACGAATTCGGAAAAACCGAAAGAGGTTTTTGTCCAACACATGTCCATATACAATAAACTCTTTCAGTTTTCTCCCAGGTGTCTTCATTGAAGAGAGAATCATGTCTGATCGGACCCCTGTTTCGCAGAAAAACGGTCCATTTTTTATGGCAGAAAACTCCGAATTTTCTGGGAGTGGTGGCTATTTTTGACCGAGGCGGTTGAACCGACTCTTGGAACTTGAGGAGAAGATCTATATTATTTATTGGGATGATTTTAATGTAAAAGGGTTGGATCTTCACGCCCTATGGCTATCAAGCTATAACATTTTTGAATAGATCTGCCATTAATGAAAGAGACACTTTACAGGATTCCTGCGCATGTTCACTGGTGATGTGATTTTCTCAGTTAAATGTTTTCTTTCTCTGTAATCATCTCGTATTCTGAAACTAATCTTTAAGAGTAGCGTATGTCTCAGGATTTATCACCGATACCCTGTTTCCGATTCTAAAGATTTGAATGTTCATCTTCTAAATATCTTCAACTAAGAGATTCTTAAGTGCTTGTTGGTTGGAGTTATTTCCTTATCTTTTCTTCTGATCATCATTTAAATTATTAAAGATACAGTGAGTGTGTTGTCTCGCCTTGTGAAGGATTTCTTCATCATTTCCGGTTATATCTCAGAGTTAATTAATTACAGACCCCATAGCCCAATGGAGGAGTAGATTGTCTCAACCATTCAAAAACACTTTGACAACAAACCCTTGTTCTTCATAAATAGCCTAATATTTCTGCAAACTAAGCTATATCATACAGAGAGATCCCTCTCTGAGTCTTGGAGGGCTAGATCCAAGACTCGAAGTGGTTGTGATGTTGCCTCTGTGATTGCCTTTCAGCCTTGGGCAAATTACAGAGTGCTAACGGAAGACATAATCGTTGCGGGATTCTGCAAGAACTCTGCCAGGTGGGCATTGAGTAGATTCACCAGTTGCATTGAGGAGGAACTCCATTGTGAGTTCAAGAAGAAAATAGAGTCACTAAGAGAAATCTGGGGAAACTCTGTCAGGAGGGCATTGAGTCAGTGTGTAGATAGAGCACAGAAGGAAAGAACTCTTTTGAGTTCTGGAATAGAAGAAGAGTCCAAGGAAGGATCTTCATAGGGTTGTTGAACACCCTACATACTTAGCAAGAAGTTGCTTGAGAAAGAGAGTGCCAGGAGGGCATCGGATTCTCCATCTGAGGGAGAAGGAAAAAGGGTTAATCCCTTAGAGGTCGAAGCTATAGGAAAATCTCAGAAGAGATAGCACCTCCATGCGTGCAAAGACTCTGCAAGGAGCGTAGAAGTTGAATAATCCTTTGAGAATTCAAGGAGAGAAGATCAGGAGGAGTCGTGATTTCATGCACAGAGCCATAACTACAGAAGTCGCGGAAGCCCGAAATGCGAAAACCCGAAGTTGCTGAGGAAAAGCACGGGTCACAGAGATCTGAGGTATTCATGGTCATTTCGGAGTTTGGAACTTCAGGAGTTTCGAAGACAAAGGATCGAGTATTTCGGCAATTAGAACTTCGAAATCGTGAAATGTGACATAGAGGAGAGTGAGGCTGTGGCCACACTTGATATTGGGATTTCGGGATTTGGCATTCCAAGGATCCCATAGACATAAGGTCGGAGCATTTCGGCATCAAAAAACCCGAAATCGCAAAAGGAGGAGGAAGCTGGGACATAGGTATTTTTGGCATTCTGGAAATCATTTTTTCGGAAGTCTTAAGGACAGGAAGTCGGGCGCTTTGTGTCGATGAACCCCAAGAGGATTGAAATCATATGAGGGGTGGTCATATGGACTAAGGGTATAGCCCAGGGGACTAACCCCGAGTGAAGCTAGTTCGGCAAATCGACATTTCGGAGACCGGGAGATCGAGGAGTCAAGGACTCTCGACATCAGGACTCAAGGAGTCCCGAGACCCGAAATTTTGTTTTCGAGGAAAAGGTCCATGGACGTATACAGAGGTTGTGGGGAGAGTTGAAGGACCTTTGGGTCGAGAAATTTTGAGGGTCTGATATAGACTCGAAGGAGCCGCTTCGGCTCAGAGGGGTTTTTGAACGATCCTTAGATCGGGAGGTCGCACAGAACCTGCGGAGGCAGGGGGCGTCAGCGCCACACATGAACTAGGCTTTAATACCCCACTATCAGGTACCTTAGGATCAGTGTTAGAACAACAAAGTGATGATAAACACGAAAAATGAGACATAAAATGAGTGGAGAATAAAGAATCTCGAGGAAAGATGCCCGAGCCCTCAAACCAAACTAGGGGGTATGGATCAATCCATGGAAACCAAATATGACATTGATCCCAAAAGTGATTCTATAAGACCCACAGACGCAAGAATATAAGGACCACATGAAGATGCATGCCTTGATCTGCAAATTTATGGGGTTATGGCCCACCAAAAAAATCCTGCGCAACTGGATTGAACATCATTGGAAACCAAACGGAGAGGTGGATCTACACCTAGGATCAAAAGGCTTTTTTATAGAAGTATTCATAAATCTAGAAGACAGAGACAAGGTGTTCGAAGGAGGACCTCATTTCCATTCCTCAGCTGGACTATATATGAGACCCTGGAAAGAGAATTTCTCCTCGGAGAAGGAGACCTTTAAATGCATTCCAATTTGGCTCAGGATTTACTTCCTACCATGGACTACTCACTTCCTTCCACCTTTGAGGCAATAGGAAATAAACTGGGAAAAATTGTCAAGGCATCTAATGCGACTTTAAAAGGGAAGTACACATCATTCACAAGAATTTGTATAGAGATGGATGTTTCAGGGGCACTACCAGAAGCAATATGTCTGGAATTCAGGGATGAGGAATGGATTACAAACAGATTCATTTTAGATACGGAATATGTCATGAACACAGTCACCTACTCAGGGAGTGTTCGTTAATTAAAAAGAGAGAACAAGTAAAAAAAAATAGGATGAGGAAGGTTTTGTTCGGCCAAATTATAAAGGAAAAGGAAATTGAAGACAAGGAAAACCCCCCACAAATATTAACCCGGAAACAAAAAATAGATTTGAAGTTATGGGGAACCAAACCCAGGTCATAGATATGGGGCAGGATAGGTAAGGGGAAAGAGAGCACGAAGAGAAGGAGACCAATAAAACAATGGAATAGTAAGGAAATCGAGGCCCAAATACCCCAAATTTTCTTCTTCTTCATTTTGTACCTACAAAAAATTGATTAACTTGAGCTAATTTATCCTCTTGTACATGTAAACAATTGATCATTGATGTCCATAAAAAAAACAATCCATCTACCAAGATACATAGGGTTCCATCTGTTATAGCCGCTAGTTCTCTAGGAATCCTTTTCACTTACCTGGTTCATCAACATGTTAAACTCTCCTTTAATCATAACTTGGTCCCAACCAACTCATAGTCTGAGATTAATCCATCTCACATTTCCCTTTTAATCAAAGATTCAACTTTTCTTACTCACCATCAAGCTTAGAAACAAGTTCATTTTCCACCCTCGTACTTATCGAGTGGTTGATTCCAAAACTTGATGTCACATCCTCTCTATGCATAAAAGGGATACATAGTACATGATTACATGTGCTACCACACTAATCCATGTAGGGCTCACTCAATAGGGCTTACAAAATACTTGGGGAATTCAACTTGCCTATAACTAAGTTTTACATCTTGGACCAAAACTTATAGGTTCTCGGGCACAATTTATCATGCACCCCATACAATACATATGCATCATTACAACATTTCATCTGAGGTACAACAAGCATTCCAAATGATTTAATAAATGCCTAAAAAATTACAAGCCCATTATATATGCCCAAACTATAAACCATTTACATCTCATCACTATGCATACCTTATGTTTTACCTCTTCATCTGGAGTATTATTTATCCTTCAACATGTCATTTTTCACATGCAACTCTATGTAACCAATTTTCAGATCTGAAAATTGCTTCTTAGTGAGCTAATAGTAAACCCTATCTATTATCATTGAACAATTTTACACTGAAATTTATTCACTGAAAATATATGCATCGAAAATAACAATGTCAGAGATGAATCATCAATACACATGAGAAACAAATTTAATGTTCTATAAGTTTGTTAATTTTAGAAATTCCAATGGAAAAACCATCCCTCCCAGCCAATACAATTTCACCAAAATTTGAGGACAACCTTGTCCTCCAATAACCGGAAATTAGAAAAAAAAACCTTAACAAATCCCTGGAAATTTCTTCTACCCACAAAATTGTTGCAGACCACATGTACGGCCTACTGATGTCACCTATATTGTTTCTCACATCATCTTTTACGAACCTACTCTTTCCTAGAAAATATGTATGGTTTTACGTGATTCACCTTACTGTAACCCGTGCACATACACGACTGATCCCATTGCAACCTATGTACATACATGATTCACCTTCCTCCAACCCGCATACATACGCGACTGTGCCCACTACAACACACCTACATGTATGAAAAACTCTCCTTCATATGCACATGTGTCGTTTTTGTCTCTTAGGCCAGATTAGACACTATTCCAAAATTTCCCTTTGCTAAAATCACCAAGCCTCCTAGCACAAGTGGTCACTCACTTATGCTAGCTCCATCATGTCTCCACACACTCTTCATAATGAAATTTCACAATGACCTCTCTCCTTTATATATAATCCTTAGAGGTCATCATAGATTCCCCTCCACAATTCAATATCAAGTTAGAATTTCTTGTGCATGTAAATCCCCATCACAAACCCACTAAACCCATCACCAAACCCATGAATCCCTAGCTTCATTCCAAGGGGTTTTCACTGAATTGAAAGTGTGATGTGGTGCCCATGACGATTTCGACATGCCCAACACCTAGGTCCATGTGAGAATATATTCCCGAAGCTAAAAAAATAAACACTCCCTCTTAGCAAGGGAGGTGTTTTCACCACAGTCCAAAATCACTTGGAATTAGCTATGTCTCCCATGTCTCTCATCCTGGGAGTAGCTCTGTCTCGCATACTGGATCTTCTAGTGCAACTGCTCTCCAATATTCCTTATTGGCTACTCCCTATGTCACTAAGGTAAGTCATGTTTTCTAGCATGATCCCTTCTTGGAAGACACCTTGTTCCTAGAAGCCTCTCGCTCTTGAGTATCATTTATGTCCATCTCAACCCATGAAACCATATTGACAGTATTGGAATATGCCTCTCTTCCATATGGACCTAAATGTAGATTCCCTTTGAATAATTGACTCTCCCTTTGAGGCTGTTGAATCCCTATGACTCCATTAACTCTCTCTTAATCCATGGACTCCCTCTAAAGTTGAACTCCCTATGAATCCACAAAATACCTTTGAATTCATACTCCCTAATTCTAAACAATCTCTGGAGCCATTTGATCCCTATCCAATATCACTCTACTATTTTTGGTCATGGCTCATATAGACTGACCCTCTCAAACTCCAATAACACCTGTTGATATGAAGCTATATCCTCTGGGCATAAATAATACCTGACCATCCTGGAACAACACTGCATATCCCTACTCCTCAATTGTCGAGGCTTAGAAAACACTCATGGCACCCATAACACATTTTCCACTCCCAACACATCCCATGACTCGATATGGAACAAGATTGTACCATATCCTTGTACTACATGCCTCGTCCCCATACCATGCTCCCCGTACATACTTGAGTCAGAAAATGTGAAGCTATCAAACAAATATTGTTCCCTTGTCATGTGTCAATGGTTCCCACTGTATAAGAAGCATGCAATCCTCTCAAGGAAAGCATATTGATTACCCAAGTCATGACAATCCAATGAACTTATTCCCAAGTCCATCATCTGAGTCACAAGATTCTTCGTGTCTATGCACATGATGCAACTAAAAGTGTGTCTTCTCTCTGAACAATCCCAAGTTGTGGATGGGCACACATTCTATTGTAGTCTAGACCACTGCAACTCATCTCTGCAAGTGTCCTCATCCTCCTCGGTCAAATACCTCATACATTGTGATACCTTGACAATGTGAAACTCTTCGTCCCAATGAATACTTGATCTCATCAACATGCCATACATATTAAGTTATATTGTCCATGCCAAAGCACCCAATTTTCACCCATCACCCACCACACAACATACTATTGCAAACCAATCTCTCTTCCAATACACCAAAACTCCCATCCTACCACACCACCAAGATGCAATAGCCCACAACTCTTGATCTGGACAAACTACTCCATGTCTCAAACTAGAGACCATCTAGTTTGCTACCACCTGCAACAGTCATTGTAGCTCCCTCTCATAGACTGCCACCTATGACCTATCTGACCAGAACTGCAACCAATTATTGTAGCTATGTGTCTCAAAGATGATCCCATTCTCTTCAAATCCCAATCTATGATACCATGTCAATTTTCACATGCAACTTTATGTGACTAATTTTCATATCTGAAAATTGCTTCCTAGTGAGCTAACAAAAAACCCTAGGTGTTATCACTGAACAATTTTACACTGAAAAATATTGACGGAAAACATATGCAACAAAAACAACAGGATCAGAGATGAATCATCAATACGCATGAGACACAAATTTCATGTTCTACAACTTTGTTAATTTTATAAATTTTGAGGGAAAAACCAACCTTCCCAACCAATACAATTTCACCAAAATATGAGGACAAGCCTGTCCTCCAATAACTAGAAAATCAGAAAACCAAACCTCAGCAAATCCCTAGAAATTTCTTGTTCCCAAAAATCTGTTGCAAACCAACTATACGACCTATTGACGTCACTTGAACCTTTTTTACGTCAGCATGTACAGTGTTAGGAACCTAAACCCCTAACTTATCATGTTGGTAGAATAATATATTTCCATGTAATAAAGGCTGATACTGGTTAATAAGACATATTTAATAAATATGAACAAGTCAATGTAATAAGACCTAATAGAATCTTTCGCTTCTAGAAAGATATTCCTCTAAAATGTTCTTAAGAAGATAGAATTAGTATAAATAATATTAGAAGGTATGAGAGAGATTTGTCTTGAGAATTATTTTAATAGAACTATGCTCTACTAGAGGTCTACCCCTCTAAGAGGCAAGTGAACATTGTTTCCTATCAATAAAGGTATTATTTTGGTTTTGTGGTTCCATATATTCTGTTGTTCCATTGTTATATTTTTGTCTATTATTCCGCTGGTATTCACTCCATATTTCTACTTTCTTCTATTATAATAGATATGTTTCTTAACAAGCGGTATCAAATCACTTTCCTTGGCCGGATTTGTGGGTTAACTTTTTTCTAGGGTAGAGACGTGGTATGACATCTTTAAGCTACAGAGATATGTCATTCAACGCATAAATTTTTGGTCAAGGAAGCATACACGTGGGAAATACAAGAGGTACTTAAGATCACATTGTTGGACACCCTTGTAAGCCCTGTTGGTACCCCTTCTAGTGGCAGCACATCAGAAAACACCTGTATACAGACTTGTGCTTCCATGTACCTCTGATATATCGTGAGACCCCTAGATATCCTGAAACTAGCCATAGATCAACCGATTGGTCACCTGAATGATATAGTGCCACTGAGAACAACACTCGATACGATACTCTCTAGTACCTGGGTAGTCGAGTAGTACGACTAAGGGTACGATCTAGCCTCCTTAGTTAGTGCCCTCAGATATTGGTTCAAGTACTATCGTTGAACCCCACATGTATATCAGAGAGCTTTAGTATAGGGAAAACCCTTGTTTGTACAAACCCTAAAAACCCTAACCCTTGGGAAGGAAACAAAACATAAAAGGAACAAAGAAGATCTATTTTTGTGCAACCTTTCCTCCGACATTCGAGTTGCAAAAATTACAAATAGAAAAGAAACACAGAAGATCTATTGCTCTCCAACCCTTCCTCTTGCATTCAGGTTGCGAAAATTACTATACATTTATTTCATTTTTTCTCTTAAGAATTTGGGCATTTGGATACTATGGTATTATTTAGGTCTGCATAAAACCCTAATGAAGTAAAAAAAAAGGAAGAAGAAAGAAAGAAAAAGGGAAAAAAAGGAAAAAAAAATAAAAAATAAAAATGAGTATGGGACCTACTAGTACCCTTATTTGAGACACATCTCTTTGAATTCCCCTTTTCCCTTGGATCGTTGTGACACCTATCATTTTTTTATTTTTTTTACCTCCTTGGACCCTTATTTTAGACCTATCTCGTGGGATTCCCCTTTTCACCCTGATCGTTGTGATACCTATCATTTTTAACCTTTTTTTTACCTTCCCACACCCTTATTTGAGACATATCTCATTGCATTCCTATTTTCACACTGAACACACTCATATATATAATTTTTCACTCTTTTGTTTGTGGTCCCACTTCCCCTCTTACATTCCCCTCCACCCATGGCCACCACTCACAACCAAGAATTCCTTCACGTGCAAGATGAATCCAAACAACACAAGGTAGACATCCAAAGAATGACCTCTGAAATTACTTCCAATAATTACCACTTAAACACCTTTGAGGCCAAAGTTACAAGCAAATTGGCAAAGGTTAAGGGTGATTTTTTCTCTCTCACCTAGTAGTTGAAACACTCCCTTGGCTCTCCCTCACTTGAAAAACCTTCCCACTCTGAAGGTGATAAATCTTCCCATAAAACAACCCTTCATTCCAATTCCCTTCCTCGTGACCCCCGTCTTCCCCAAGTTGAAGTGAACAAATTTGACGGATCTGATCCCATGGGTTGGGTCACTCAAATGGAACATTATTTCTCCTTGCATGGAATTATTGATGATCTGGCCAATCTTCGTTATGATTTCCTCTATTTGGATCTAGAACATTGGTAAGGTGGCAATGGCGTAGAAAGACATGCTGGAGCTATGTTTCTTGGACTTAGTTTTTGGCAGAGCTATATGACCGCTTTGACACTGACACCCCCTATCTTGGGCGTTTGACCAAGTTGAAGCAATCTGGCACAGTGTAAGACTTTATATCTTCCTTTTAACACTTGGATTTCAGAATGGAGGGCATGTCTAATGCCTTCTTCTGGGAATGTTTTATAACTAGCCTCAAAGAGAAAATTTGAGCCAAGATCCTCAGGGCTCACCCTTGTTGATTTTTCATTAATCTAGGCTCAAGCATGAAATTCATTCCAATTTTATCATTTTACTTGAACCATAGACAATTGTAATTTCACCATTAACAATTTGTTGCAACAACCAAGATCACAAGAAGAAATACCATGCACAATTACAAAAGAAGTATCCTTGGAAACCCTTCTCAACAAGGGAAGAAAACCCAACCAATCCTTTGATATATTCTTCAAGAGAAATACCTCCCAGACCATAAACCTAGCACACAAAAGGGTGCTCACAAAACCTAGAAGACTAGAACCCAAGAGAGGTGTGCACTTCAACCCAAGAACAAGTACTTGCTGAAATTTCCAAACTCACACTTGTGTTATGTTTCCTCAATGGGGAAATTACCTTTATTTATATTAGACTGGTCATATCAAAAGTAGTGTTTATTGGCATAACAGGGCCGACCTCAATAACTAAAAATATAATTAATAATTACCATATTAATTATCTTTTACATTAATTATTTTTCACTTTATAGTGGGGCCGACCTGTACCTTTTTACATCACAAATAGGGTTACACGTAAGTCTGACTCTTGGACAATATAACAAAGGATATCATACACCCACTACTGCTTAGCCACTAGGGGCATTCCCACCTGTGCTTAGCCATAGGGACGTCCACATCTCTATCTCACCGCGTCTCATAGGAGAATACACACTCACTAGTTCTCAACCACTAGGATCATGTTCATTTGTGCTCAGCCACAAGCACATCCTACTCAGTAGATCTCTATCTCGCTGCGTCTCATAGGAGAATCATCTGGAGTATCACATCATCTCAACTCTCTGCACAGAGGAGACCAATAGATCGTTTCATCTCCATGTTAGAGAGAATGACACACCCAACTCATGGGCTTCCTCACCCCACATAGGGGCACAAAACATTCCATCTTCATCTCAGAGAGGAACCACACACCCATATCATGGGCACACCCAACTCATGGGATTCCTCACCCCACTCAGGGGCACACAACGTTTCATCTCCATCTCATAGAGGAAATACACACCCATATCATCGGCACACCCAACTCATGGGATTCCTTACCCCACACAGGGGCATACAACATTCCATCTCCGTCTCAGAGAGGAAAAAAACACCCATCTCATTGTAACACCCAACTCATGGACTTCCTCACATGACGACTCACTCAGTCAGTATCCTAGAGGATGTCTAACACAGCTATAATCATCAACACTCCCTCTCATTTAGGGAGGAATTCTCCATAAGACCAAGTCTCGCATGGAAGTACTCTAACTTCGTCTTGGTTGTAGTCATCAACACTCCCTCTCATCTAGGGAAGTATTCTTCACCAAGCTAGTCTCTCACAGAAGTACTCGAACTTCATCTTGGCAAGTGGTATGGTGAACATATATGCAATTTGCTCATTTGTAGGAAGGTACTACATGTGTACCACTTTCCTCTAGACCATGTTTCTGATATAATGATATTTATCTCAATGTGTTTCGATCTATCATGAAAAACAGGGTTCTCAAAGAGCTTCACACATCTATGGTTATCATAATGAATAATAATAGGATTCATCTCATGATCAATTAAATCTGTCAGAAGTTTGCAAAGCTACACTGCTTCGCGGAGTGCCACACTCGATGTTATATACTTTGCTTCTGCAGTACTCAAGGCCACATAGCTCTATTTCCTACTGCACCAGGAAATCATGGCAGACCCCAAAGTAAAACAACAACTGGATGTGCTCTTCCGGTCCAATTTGTTCCCTGCCCAATCGACATATCCCTGCAAAATCAAGTCTACACTAGAGGCATATGTCAAACCATATCCAATTGTTCCTCGTAGGTATCTCAATACTTGTTATGTTGTTATCGAGTGAGTCTATCTCGGTTGACTCATGAACTGGATAAGCACATTCACTGCATATCATATATCAGTTCTAGTGTTAACCAGATACATCAGTGATCTTCTCAGTTGTGTATCAATCTCGCCTGAATCAGTAGGAGCAACATATATTTTCTTCAACTCCATCACCATCAGTGTAGGAATGGATTTTCACTCTGTCATAATGATCTTCTTAAATATGTCCATTGTACATTTTCCTTGAATCAGAAAAATATAATCAGTCCTCTGCCATACTTCTAGTCTCAAGAAGTAGTGTATCATACCCAGATCCTTCATCTCGAAAACAAAAGTCAATGATCGCTTTCATTCAGGAAGAAATCTTTTTGAACCGATAAGGAATAAATCATCCACATATAGGACCAAGATCAGGCACTCATTGACAACAATATGATAATATAGGTTTGGATCAACAACACTCTTACTAAAATCCAAAATCATCAAGAACCCATCCATATGATGTAATTTCCAACTCATGGATGATAGTACAAATAAAAATGTATCGGGCTACTGGAGAAAATATCTCATCATATTCAACTCCCCATGGTTGCGAGAATCCTCTAGCTACAGATCTCGCCTTTTATTTCTGAACACTTCCATCGGCTACATGATTGATCTTATAGATCCACTTGGAAGTCACCACAGACTTCCCTTCAGGTCTTGGAACAATATCCCATACATCATTCTTCAATATAGATTGGTATTATTCTGTCATGGCATCTTGCCATACCAGTTCACCTATCGCTTCTCCATGACAAGAATACTCAGAATCAATGATGTGGCTCGTGGCTGGAAGGTAGCTCGAAAATATCTTTGGTTTCTTGCTCTCTCGGGATGTGCTTCGAGGGGCTTGTATGTCCCTCTCCCTCCTACAAAGTTTTTCGAGCCCAATAAGTCCTTTTATTCCCTACTGCAATATCTTTGGGCATATCAACTAGAGAAATTGGATTAACTGGAACAACTGGATCAACTGGAATAATGTTTGTCTCCCTATGAACTACTGAAGGGGGAGAATGTATTGTATCACTTTCAATCTCCATTTGATATTCTCTGGATCTTTGAAAGTCTATATCTTCTTCAAATACAACGTATCTTCTTATCTCAATCTGTCTCTGACTAGGGATGTAGATCTGATATGTCTTCGAAGATTCATTGTATCCCATAAATGTATCCTTTCTTTGGGTACATAAAAAATACATTGGGCACCCAAATATCCTGATGTGTTCAATCTCAGGCTTCACTCTGGTGAATGTTTCTTCAAAATATGGTGACTCCTATTATGAACATATATTGTTTTCATGCATGCTTCTTCCCACATAATCATAGGGAGACTTTGATCATGCATCATTGCATTGGTTGCCTCAATGATGGTTATTTTATTTCTCCTTCTCAAATAGTTTTGACTCCCTCTGAGTCAAGTGACTCTCTCTAAAGTCAAGTGACTCCTTAAGTTTGAAGGATAACCATATTCCTTTGTTGTTAACCTTCCTAGAACAATAAAACAAACGAAAGGAAACAAAACAATAATATATCCTAAAGGAGAATAATGAGTACATCTCTAGAATCAAAAAAATTTAAGGATTGTTTCCATAGCTACAACACCTACTTGTAATGTAGAAAACTTTATAAATGTAGGTTAGAGGCATGATAATTAAAAAAATCAAACCTAGAGTCTTCACTTCCAGTGTGTTGTTCCTCTGAATGCACTGAGATCTTTTTGGATCCATGACTTCAACAAAGGTTCCTTCTTCCTGCAAGTACCCTCATGACGATGATACAAATAATATATATAAGTGCATACCTGAGGGTGCTGATATGATTTCTCCAATGGAACCTAGCTGATATTTGTCCTCTAACAACATCTTGAAGAAGGTAGCCATGGTGTCACCATATTTTGAGATTCTTCACAAACCCTTGCCAACTAGGCTAGGAAACCTAGCGACTAGGCTAGGCTAGCAACCTTAAGTTTTGTTTGGCTTATGACTTCCAAAAATAAGCCTTAAGAGAGTCACAAGAATATTGGTGAGTTGAAAATCTCCTTCATTGAGCTGTAGAAACCCTAAAACCAAAAATCTGCAAAATATTGTGAAACCCTAGAAACCCTAGGGCCAAAAATCCAAAATGCTCGGAAATGAAATCCGAAGATTTTTGGAGGTGCACTGGAGGTGTTCATACAGTCCTATGGACTTTTCATCCCCATCGTCCAAGTATTAAGTGTTGAAACACTTCATAAAGGAAGTTCATACGAAATTTCTGGAAACCCTAGGAGGGTCGTATGGTTTTGCAGAAGTGAGAGGATGACTAGTAAATGCTTATGCAATGGGTTCTTCAAGACCTATGCTCTGAAACCATTTTGATTTTTCATTAATATAGGCTCAAGCATGCATTTCATTCAAAGTTTATCATTTTACTTGAACCATAGACAATTGCGATTTCACCATTAACAATTTGCTGCAGCAACCAAGATCAGAAGAAGAAATACCATGCACAAGTACACAAGAAGTATCCTGGGAAACCATTCTCAACAAGGGAAGAAAACCTATCTAATACTTTTCTATATTATTCAAGAGAAATACCTCCCACACCATAAACCTTGCACACAAAAGGGTGCTCACAAAACCTAGAAGACTAACGCCCAAGAGAGGTACGCACTTCAGCCGAAAAAGAATTACTTGCTGAAATTTCCAAACTCACTCTTGTGTTATGTTTCCTTTATGGGGAAATTACCTTTATTTATATAAGAATGATAATATCAAAAGTAGTGTCTATTGGAACAAACGACATGACCTCAATAACTCACAATATAATTAATAACTACCATATTAATCATCTTTTACATTAATTATCTTTTACATCAATTATCTTTCACTTTATGGTGGGGACGACCTGTACCCTTTACATAACAAATAGGGTTACAGATAAGTATGACTCTTGGAAAATATATCAAGGGGTCTCATACACCCACTAGTGCTCAGCCACTAGGGTCACACCCACATGTGCTCAACAACAGGAAAATCCACGTCTCTATCTCACTGCGTCTCACAGGTGAATACAAACTCACTAGTGCTCAACCACTAGGATCACGTTCACCTGTGCTTAGCCACAAGCACTTCCTACTCAGCATATATCTATCTCATTGTGTCTCACGGGAGAATCATATGGAGTATCACATCAACTCTTTGCACAGAGGAGACCAGTACATCGTTTCATCTTCGTATTAGAGAGAATGACACACCCAACTCATGGGATTCCTCACCCAACACAGGGGCACACAATGTTCCATATCTATATTAGAAAGGAACCACACACCCATATCATGGGAACACCCAACTCATGGGCTTCCTCACCCAACACAGGGACACACAACGTTCCATCTCCATATTAGAGAGGAACTACACATCCATCTCATGGGCACACCCAACTCATGGGATTCATCACCCCACACAGGGGCATACAAAGTTCCATATCCGTCTCAGAGAGGAAAAATACACCCATATCATGGGAACACCAAACTCATGGTCTTCCTCATATGCCAACTCACTCAGTTTGTGTCCTGGAGGATGTCTCACATAGCTGTAATCATAAACAACCCTCACACTTGGTTGGAAGCTACTCAATGTGTTAAGGAAGCCCAAACATTGTCTCTTCTCAAGCCCAAAAACCTTCCTTTATTCCTCAAAATCGACCTACTAACCTTGCCCATCCTCCCACTCCCCTCAATATCCATAAATTAAATCAGGATGAAATGGTGGAATGCCAACTCAAGAAACTTTGTTATAATTGTAATGACAAATATTTTTGGGGGCACAAGTGTAAGGAACAAAATTTTTTTATGGCCATCTCTGAGGATGTTTTTGAATAATATCTCAATACCCACCCTATGGTAGAGTTATCTGAGCTAACTGATATTACTCTTCCCTCTGACCAACCAGAAGTAGAACCAGTAATTTCATTGAATGCTCTCACTAGCTTCTTTGCTCCCCAAATCCTCAAGCTCATTGGCTACATTAAGAATTGAAAGCTCATCATCTTAATTGACAGTGGAAACAATCATAATTTTATTCATCATCGTATTCCCAAGAAACCCATTTCTATATACATGCAGTCAACAAATTTCAAGTCATGATTTCCAATGGCGGTTCCATGAGGCATTGTGAAAATGTGTGTCTCCAAATCAGGAAATACCACCTGAAATCTCATATGTTTTCTATTGACATGGGTGGTTGTGATATTTTTCTCGATTTTGAATGGTTACGCACTCTTGGTCCCATCCTCATGTATTTTAAGGAATTAACCATGCAATTCCAATAGGCAGGACAACAATATAAATTCCAAGGAATCACAACATGCTCCCTGAGATCATCATTTCTCATCGAATGGAAAAGCTCCTCAAAAAAGGTCATTCTGGTAGTATTTCCCAACTCCATTATATTCAATAATTTGAGACACTTGTGGTGCATCCTAACCTCCAATGTAGCATCTAAAAACACCAAACCATTTTTCCACTCTCAGGGACTTCCTCCTTCTCATGTTGTTCAATATAATTCCATTCCTCTCATCCCCGGCAGTCTTCCTCCCAATGTTCTCCCTTATCATCATCCCTTTGCCCAAAAGAATGAAATTAAGAAAATTGTTCAAGAATTTCTAGTCCCATGTGTTATCTGCCCTAGTACCATCCCCTATTCTTCCCCTCTGGTCATGGTACTCAAAAAACAAGGTACTTGGCATATGTGTCCATACTTCTGCGCCCTCAATAAACTCACCATAAAAGACAAATTTCCCATTCTTATCATTGATGATCTCTTGGATGCATTAAGTGGTGCTGAGTATTTTACTAAACTTGATATTCATTCTGGCTACCACCAGATATGTATGCAAGAGGAAGACATTCCTAAGACTGCTTTTTGCAATCATGAGTGTAACTATGAGGGAATGATCAGTTGGGAAAAAACTTGTACTATGGGCATGGGCAGGAGAACCTTGGGGCACAATGGTGACATGCAAGCCCAAGGGGGCACACACCCTTCTTCCCTTGCGACATACGACGATGACTTAGGTTGTGTTTGGAAAAGGGAGGGGAAACTTGGGAGCACACCCAAGGAGTGGAATTGTCTGCCATTGGCAACATGGGTGCACCAGAGAGGTTGAATGATTCTATTGACACACCCACAGAGAGTCACGACGATCGACACAAGGAAGAACACAAGGCAAGGAAAGTGCACCCAAGGATGGGGTGCCCTGTCCAAGAGACACAATGGTTGATGGGTGCACAGACTTGTTGGGCATGCTAGGCCCACGAAGGGGCGTGATAATTCATTTGAGTGTGGCATGAAACACCCAAAAAACATGAATTTTCGCACAAGTGACCCTTGGAGTTCCTATAAAATCACAAGGGCGCACAACCAAAGTCACAAGAATAAATTAAAGGCAAGAGACATGGAGGTATGAGACTTGGCACACAAGTGGGGCTCATGTCAGGCTAAGGAAAGGAGGAGAGGAGGAGCACAGGTGTGACAGATACACCCACAAGTCTCCACAATTATGTTGTATGGGGCAAAGTAGTGAGATTTTGCCCATCTATGTAACTCGAATAGTAGTGCCCTCTTATAAAGATTTGTTGTTATTTCACAATATAATAAATGAAGTTGGGTATTAGGCACACTTGGTGTCTCCCACACTATATCTGTCTTTTTTGTTTCGCATGATTTTTGTTATATAGAGTAAGGATCATTCTTGGTTTGGTTTAGCCAAACTGCCAAATGAAAATCGTCAAGATGTGTCCATAAAATGCCAAGATTAGACTTGGCCATGACTCGTGGGAGCACAACAATATCCATGTTAAGAGGAGTTGACAAAGTAAGGGCCAACAAGTTTAAGGTGTCGGCGTTCAACGGGATCCTTGTGGAACTTTTACCGCCCGTCCCATATATATATAGAGAGAGAGGGGAATTAGACACCGAACTATCTTACATTTTTCTTTTCAAGTAATTGTACTTGGCTCTAATTTGGGACTTTGATATCCACGGTCAAGTCATGCCCACGGGACATAACAGAACCAGAACCAGACATGGCTGATGACTACGTTGTAATAGATCCTGATGATGCATTGAAGATAACTTCTGATTATGAGTGGGAGGTGGATTATAAGGATGATGAATCAGAGGAGGAATATGTTCAAGTTATGGTTCGTTCGACCCAACAACAATATTCTCAACTTCCACCACATCTTCGCCATGTGAGGAAGCGATTGCCCTCGCATACCCTGGAGACCATAGAGAAGATGCACTTATCTCCCGAATCATATAATCTATGTCTACAGCTCATTCATTTTTCTTCCCGTAAAGAGGCTACGTTAGTCTCTCCAGTTTATTCAACAAATAGCAAGACTGACGATATATTCACAGAGTATGCTAAGTTGTACAGACGTTGGGAGAAGAGTGAGGAAGCCTGGAAGATCGATAGGATAATGGAAGCTTACGACCGGGAAGTAATCGATCATGCGAATATACTGATAGAGCACAGTATGGAATCAGAATCGACCCACATGCACAACCCTAATTCCACTGCAACCTCGGCAAACGATCATTCTTCACGTTCCCTGCCTTAATGAATATTTGTGTGAACATAATATTTTAACATAACTTTGACGGGATGTATTTTCGGAAAATCTTTAACCTTCTGAGTTTGGAAGGTTTTGTGATTATGTGGCTGATTATTGATATTCATTTTGTATAATCTTTTCATAAATCCATACTTTTGTAGTTTTTAACCATTTAATATAAATAATCATCTTCTAATTGTTTTTATTTCTCAAATGACTTCTCCCCTGTTGTTTTATATAGTTTTGCTATTCCTCCACTAAAAAAAAAATCCCTTTATGTTTGCCATTGATCTTAGTCTTTACTCCACTGTAATTTTATAGTTTGACTATTCTCTCCATCTCTTTTTGGAAGAAAAACTCTCTTTTGCTATTGATCTTGGAGTGTGATGTGGATACGGCATCAAACCTTCAATGAGATAGAATCCAGTTCAATGATATGATACGCATTAGGAAAGCTTTAAGAATTAGAGCACTATTCTTTACGGTATAAAGCATCCAAACATGACTTTTATAAAATATCAATTTTTCAAATAATTATATATGCGCATGAATGCTGATAATTAAATGGATGAAAGCTAAATACGCAGTGCTTGATCATTCTGTACTTCACATTTTATGCAAATTAGATATGTTGTAAATGCTGGACCTACAAGATACATCTCTCCATCTAGATTATGGGTTTATTCCCATCATGGTTAGCATTGATATTAGGGTTAGCTCACCGACCATGATCCCCAAGGGATTAGAGCTTCCAAGAGTCATAGTGTTGAAGGGTTAATAAAAAAGCTCCACTGTTTATTTGGTCTTATCTTATTATACCATGCTTCAGTGTAATATTTTAACATAACTTCGACTGGCTGAATTTTCCGTTACTTCTGATCTTAGACATGCTGTGGAAACGATATCAAACCTTTAAGGAAATAGAATCGGCTTTGGTTATCTGTTTTATGAAATGAATTTTTTTCAGGAATCTAGTGATAAAAATTTATACGAATTACTATTTTTTGTTATTCAAAATTTATTTTTAAATGAGCATGGTGAAAAACTTACAGGGCACTTGCATTTTACAAAAATAATCACTTAAATCTACCAATCCAACAATTTCTAGCAGAATTTCGGACAAATATCCCTTAAAAAAATCTTCATATTGCATTAAATATCTTGTTATTATTTTCTAAGCTCCTCATAAAGCTGCTGCTAGAGATGCGTGACTTCTATGGCTTTGTCTTGCAAATTTTTTTTTATTCTTCCTCTCTATGCTTGTTTATATGAATTAATAAGTCCTGTAAAGTTTTCTGAGAGACCAACAATCACCCTGTAAAGTTTTCTGAGTGACCAACAATCACCGTTCTGTTTTATTGCCTCTGCAAATCACATTTTCTTTACATTTATTTTCGGAGGCATGGATAAATTCTCATTGAACAAATCTCATTAATTTATAAGTTATGATATTTTTCATTCTTGTGCTACCTGGTCAGCTTCACAAGTAGTGTGCCCTTTACAAATAGTCATGTCCTTTCATTATTAATAATTATTATTTATTAATTATTATGTTATGAATATCTATGATATATGTATATTTATGTTCATAACATTGTCTTCCCCTTAAAAATGTTTTGTCCTCAATGCATAAGCACTAGAAGGCTTCCCTTTGAACTTTTGTTTTAGCACACGATGTCTTCTCAAATCTTTTGTGCTTGTAGTTGCGACACTCGATGAAACAAGATGATATAACCTTCGAATTCCCAAACTAATGTATTGCATCTTTTGGGGAGTGATCCACCCCAAATCTACTTTCATTGGAATTGTTTGATGATTGATTGTTCCAAGTTGTTGATTTTGTCTTCGTTCTTTTTCAGTGGGGTATTTTATTTGTTGGTAAGAAGAACATGGTTTATTTTCCTCTTTTCCTAGTCGTTGGTTAGGAGGAATCTTGTGATTTAGATGAGGATAAGGCATCATAATCTCTTGTGACCTTTCCTTGGAATCATATTCTTTTGATGTTTGTAGTGATCTGTTCACGTAAACATTCTTTTGAATATGACCATTATTTGACTTTGTATTGGTTCCTTTTTCTACTGTCGAGATTTGAATGTTGGATAAATTCTCTATTGGATCAGTCATTGTTTCCTTGCAATGATGTTTTGCGATATAGCTCTCATTGTAAAGACTTCTTAGCGTGCTTGAGATTTTTAATCTGAGTTAATAAATCTTGATTATGTTGTCTTAATCGTAAAAGTTCTTTATCTTCTAACTTGTCATATTTATTTTTTGATTCTAGATTCCCCCTTCTTTCATCCTTTAAGCTTTTAATTTGTTCTAGTAACTTCTAATTAAGGCTCCTTAGGCAGGAGCTTTCTTCCTCTTTTTCGGTTAATTTCTCTTTGAGACCTTGATTTTCTTGTTCGAATTTTTGAAAACGCCGCTTCTTCTCCTTGGACTTCATGATTGTTGCAAGTATTTTCTTATTATGATTCTTTAGGCGAGAAATCTCTTCGTCTTTTTCAATGATGATTTTTTCACATTCTTCTTGTCGATATTGCAACTTTTCTATTGACTTCTGGTTATCTGGAAGGATCACTTCTGATATGGTCTTCTGATGATGGAGCTTCTGAAATTGCCTTCATTGTAGCGTCCTGTAATGTGAATTTCTTCTTCTTATAAGAAAATGTTAAAAATTTTCTCCTTGTGTTGAAAATAAAAGTACCTAATGTATCTACCCAAGTTGACCCTAGAATTATATCAACACTGCCTTGATACATTGATACCACATTGAATTGACCTATGAATTTGTACTCATCAATAGATAGTTGTAGGTTCTTAATTTCATATTTCCCATCGAAAAGATACGTGTCATTTTCAATTATATTTGGTTCTAAAACCATTAATTGGTTTGAGAGGTCAACTTTTAATAAGGGATCCGCATATTTTTTATAAGTAGGGGGAAATCTTCCTCCATCCATTTTAACTTATTGACTTTTAAAGTACCATTTTAACTTTTAATATAATTATTAGTAATATTTTTTGATACTAATAAGTCAATAAGTTACTAATAATTATACTTCCTTATTGAATTTAACTATACTTCTTAATTTCATATTTTCCATCGAAAAGACACGTGTCATTTTCAATTATATTTGGTTCTAAAACCATTAATTGGTTTGCCAGGTCAACGTTAATGTGATTTTTCCTAGCGGTCGGGCAAATAACGATGTTGATATTCTTTCCTTGAATAATCCCATTAACTTTTAATAAGGGATCCGCATATTTTTTATAAGTAGGGGGAAATCTTCCTCCTTCCATTTTAACTTATTAAAAGTTAAAATGGTACTTTAAAACTCAATAAGTTACCAGTATACTAATAATTTATTTATTTGTTTGCTATGCCCTTTATAACTTTTATTGGAAATTCCCATTTTTATTATATCACTTAAACCTTTTTAATTGAACTTTACCTCTCCACTTAACTTCTAATTTCTCTCATTTATGTCTCCCTTTGACTTCTTGGAATATCACTTTTATTCCTTTAATAACCCTTATAATATAGGATAGACTTAGGATATAATAAAATAATCTAATTTTAAATTGGTACTTTTATAATTTCTTTAATATATATATATATATATATATATATATATATATATATATATATAGACCTTTTAAAAGAATACTTTTTATATGAGTTTGGGGAATATAATAATTTATTCCTTTCACTTTATAAATATTATTTAATACCCTTTGTTTTGTTTTTTCTTAATCTTAGATTGAAAGATCGACCTTTTTAAATATAATATCTCTTTTTGCTTTATTTTCTTTTTACTTAAAGCAAGAGTACTTTATTCACCGAATAAAATATTTTGTTTCTTTTTTCTTTTGACCTTTTAAGTTTGTATTTAATGAAAAGTACTTTAATGTACTTTATGCACTTAGTATATATTAATATATATGCAACAACTAATGTGTCATTCACTATTGGGTCGCAACCCTTGTTTTAATTTGACCTTAGCTTATTCACAGACCCAATATCCTCTATTACCCAAGTATGATTAATATGCGATCCTCAATAGTCTTCCGTTGCAAACAATACTAGATTAGTCACTCAGACCTCAAATGATGGATAACAACTCCGACCTCAAACGACGTGATGGTCATGCGAGTGTTGTCAAGGGTCACGACATGTCATTTGGCGTCCTTCCAATAGAATTTCAACAAGGACTCTGAATTTGAGAGCAGCTCTATACTGTAACTGATATCCGTCTAGAAGATACAATCCACGAATTTTTACTGTAGTTATTTCGAACTTGGTTGTGTGAGGTATGGGAATTGGGATTGAGTGACAGGGTTGGGGAGTCACGATTTGGGGTTACAAAAATGGGGGCCACGGAATTTTGGGGTTCCATGAGAGTGGACAGGACGGGATGGGAGTGGGACGGGTGGGAAAGGAATCTGCGGAAGAGGTGACGGAAATTACGGGACGGGGATAGGGTCGGGGAGGGTTACGGGGGACGGGGAAGGGAAACAGGTAAAAGTTACGGGGGAATGGGAGGGTTGTGGAAGAGGGAGGGAACAGAGTCAGGAAACAGGGTACGGGATAGGAAAGGCTACGGGAGGGATCGGGAAGGCTGCGGGAATGGGACAACGGGTGTGGGAGAGGGTTGGGGCCAGGTCGTGGGAAATGGGGAGGGGTTACAGGGAGTGAGTGGGGACGTGAGGGCTACGGGAGGTGTGAGAGAGGTTTTTTTATTTATTTAATTTTAATTTTTTTTTTTAATTAAATTTTAAATTTTTTATATAATATATATTT